>APFE030165298.1:0-45782 GCA_000404065.3 Pinus taeda | reverse complement strand
GGTCGTAGGCCATGTTTGAAAAATTCGGCTTGGAATCCTTCTTCGTCTGCTGCTTTGCTGCTATTCATCGCCCAGATGGCTTCTCTGACATCTTTGTCGGTGAATAGGTGACAGGATAGGGGAGGGGATGTGACCTGTATCTGAGACTGTCCGGGAATGTCATAAAGACGAGAGGTGTGAGAAAACATGGAAATTGGGTCGAGATCAGCGGGTGGGGGAGAACGCCGGGGGAGGATCTTACCCCAGAATTGCTTAGGGGAGTGGGTAAGGAGGGTGGAGAGCTCCCTTCTTTGGTAGGAGATGAACAGTCGTTTTTTGTGGCGGAGAAGGCAACGATATTTCTTTTGGATGGCAGAATACGAGGGAAGGGACTGACGGAAAGCATGGCGGAGATCCTGGTGGAGGAGTTTACACTCTGTATCGTACCATTTGTTCATAGGGGAAGTCCCTGTCTTACAGGAGGTCGAGGGGGTCCGAAGGGAGTGGGGGAAGGATTGGAGCGCCGACTCCAGATTGCTGAGGAGAGACAGTGATATTTATCTGAGACAGTACCGAGACGGGAGAAGTCATTTGAGTTGGGAAGCATTTGCCGGAGTAAGGAGGAGAAGATGTCGGGGTCACCCTTCTCAAAATAGAAGATGGTTCTACCGGGGGGTCGAGGCGGGGGGTGGGTTGGTCGGGGGGGATCAGACTGAAGGGAGAGTGAAAGCAGTGCATGGTCGGCTAGGGGGATGGGAGATACAGAGAGATTCCGGATAAAAGGGAGCAATGCTCGACTGGTCAAAGCGTAATCCACCACACTAGCTCCACCTCCATAAGGTCTGCACGTAAAGAAGCGGGATTCCGGGAAGCATGAGAGGCCATTCAGGATTATCAGCTCATGTGATTCTCCCAGCTGCAAAAGATGTTTACCGTAAGTTGTGATGGGGCCCAAGGCGTCCTCTGAGATTCTCTGCAGTCTTGCTGAAGTCAGGTCCACTTCCCTAGTGCAGAACACATCCTTTGAACGGTCATGAAGGGGGACCTGATGTTCCTTGGTACGGGCGTTGAAATCCCCCATGATGATGGTTTCTCCTTCAGCGGAGAATTTATTGATGTCAGGGTATATGCTGGTGAAGGGGTCTTTTTCTACATCGTCGTGGATGGCAAAAGAAGATGTGGTGGGGGGGAAGTAACAAACTGCAATAAAAATATCCTTCATCACATTTTATATTTCGCATTGTGTACTTGATTGAGATATCAATCCTTTTGTTCTACAAATTTATTTACAGATTGGCTAATTGCTATCTCAAAGCACTTTCAAACTTCTTTTATTTCAAGTACTTTGCTTTCAATCCCTTTCATTTCCAAGCACTTTACTTTCCTTACAAGCATCTAGTTGGATTATTGGCACTAGTCTCTTAATTGATCATATCTTTACATTGCTCAAGTACTTCATTCATTGGTTTGACCCTCTTATATATGTTTTGTCATGAATGATATGTGATGCTTGCAAAATCATTTCTTATGTTGAAGCACATGTGATGGTCTATCTCGTAAATGGTGAATTGTAAATTGGTTTAAGTCGTATTAACTCCTAGAACTTGTTTAGCATAGCACTAATCAAGCCTTAGTTTTTTTTCTTTAGGGACTACCCCCCTTGGTTTCACTAGGAGTTAGCCTAGACAGAGGAGTTGGGAATTCGGTGACAACCCCCACTTGCAACTTGCCCCTAAGGCCATACCAAGTGGAGTTGAAGACTTTCTCCACGATAATCCCAGGTGTGGATTTAGACAGCAACAGATAGTCTTGGTGGTCTACATAATTACTCATTTGGCCATAAAATATGATCATATGGACAAGAGAAGAGAACAACCTTGGCTGGTTAACATGGCAGTCGTTAAACATTTGTTGGGTCCTCCATCAATAAAGTATTATGATCAACTCATCAAGGTGTTGTATTTGCAAATAGGAGGTTGATAGTTCAAATTTCTCCAAGTCACTTTTTGAACTAACCTTTTCGATGAGGAATTATCAAGCTCACAAAGCTATGAAATTAAATCATCCAACCATTCAATCAATCACATGAAGATCTTCCCCAAATGGGGAAGAGTGGGATGCTAAGGGGGAAAGAGTCCCCAAGTAAGGAGACAAATTAGGCCATAAGGTGTTTCATCCTTGTTATATTGAATTACTTTTCACTATTCAGATAGTCAAAACTTTTGCATAGGAACTTTGTTTAGAGTGAATTTGTTCAAAAGCCCTGAATTTCATAAGCATCCTTTATGTTACCAATAGTTTTGTATAATCCCATTAAAATCATTAAAGAATTAGAGAATTTTGGTTTAGGGCCACCCTTGGAAAACCGTTTACTTTGATTGACTACAAGAACTAAAAACCATCAAGTCAACAAAAATTAAATCCAAATGAAGTCAATAGAAAACGACATGTTGAAGCAAATTTAAAGAACATAAATGTCCATTAAGCAGGGATCATGTAATATTGATATACATTTTTTGGTTAATGCCTAGGTATATTTTTTTTCTTAATGGAAACCTCTGAGCCCTTCCCTAGGGCCACCCTTGGAAAACCATTTACTTTGATTAACTACAAGATCTAAAGACCATCAAGCCGACAAAAATTAAATCCATATGAAGTCAATAGAAGATGACATGTTGAAGCAAATTTTAGAGCGCAAATGTCCATTAAGCAGGGATGATGTGATATTTGTTGAGAAATCTAGGGCATTCAGAGTTAAGATATTTTTCTACTTGATAATTGCTTGTGATGTACTTTTACTTCTTAGCTTATAGTCTTTTCTTCATTATGTTATTATTGTGTTCTCTTCATCAATACAATTACCAATATGCACAATAAAAGACAAGTGACACGGTATGTAGGCTTCTCAGCCAAGGCCAAAACCTCCCACCTCCTGAGAGGAAAACCCAATCAAAATTCTTCTTCTAGATCTTCAATTGATAAGTACCAAGACCATGACACAAACCCTTGACTCTAGTATCCTCCCAAGAACCTTATCACTAACCTTGACGCTCTGCCTCTTCTCGACTTTCTTCTTGATCTTGAACTGCTCTCCTTAACTCCTTTCAGGGATACTCGGTCTCTATCCAAGAGCTTTTATTCTTTGTAAACAATAGAATTTATTCCAAACATTCTTTATGCTTCCCATGTCACGAGCTCTAACTTCTAATGCTTCCATCATGATGTTATTTTCCAATTTGATGCATCCTATCTTATAACTTACAAGTGAAAGTACCTTCTAGTGAAGAAGATCATCTCAGTCATAGTAGAGATCTTTTTGCTTCTTCCTTCTTAAGCTCTTTGTCTCGGGTTCTTTCGCTTCCTTAATAATATGGTCTTCTTCCCTATACCTCTTACGTTTAGGACAATCTCTTCTATAGTGCCCAAGTTTTTGACAACCGTAGCATCTTTCCTTAGCCATGTTCATCCTTTTCTTTGGAGTACCAAACTTTCCAATTTCCCCTTTTGTCTTGTCACCAATTGATCCCTTCTATCTGATCTTTTGACACTTTCTTTCTTCATCATGTCTTCTTCTGCCTTGCAGAGAGACCATAATTTGATGAATGGGATAGCTTCCTCTTCCTTGTTCATCAATTAGTGCATTTAGAATAACGGAGACCATTTCTCTCTCAGATACCATCTCTCCTAAATCTTGCAATTGACCTTTTATTTGAGATGCTTTTGAAAGACATGACGATATCCATTCATCCTTTGACACCTTCATTTTATATAGATCAGATCTAAGTGATATGGTCTTTCCTATCGTGCTTTCAGAGAAAATTTCTACCAGCTTATCATATATTTCTTTATATGTCTCCTACTCGGCTACATAGGAAATGAGAGGATCTTTAATAGATTCTTTAAGAATCTTTTAAGCCTTGAGATCCCTCTCCATGTATTCAGATAATGCTTGTTCTTTGGATGGCTTGGAGACCTTTCCATGGAGATGATCAATGATTTCATTTACTTCAAGGATTGTGTCTATCCTTATTTTCCATTCAAGGAAGTTTGATATCCCAACCAGCTTATGGTTCTCCTTGAAACATGAAGTCATTTTTACTACATTAGATTATAATAAAAAGGTACTTACCTGTGAAGATCGAATCTTCAACTTGATGACAAACTTGTTGCTTCAGATGATCCTTTTGAGAAGGTTCTTACTTCGACAAGGGAAGATTGCCTTCTTTAGGATGATCTTTTTCCAAATGAGATCCTTGCTTCAATAAAGAGAAGATTGCCTTTTGATCTAACCTTCCTTATAGATTTGAAGAGCTTCCACTCCTTTGATGATGTATAAGTGATGATTTCTGAAGTGCTTCTAGGGTTTCGGTCTTTCTTCCTGCTTCCTTCTTGAAAATAATTTCAAGACTCTTGTTGGTGAAGATTTCTTTGATCTAGGGTTTCAGTTTGATGAAGATCTAGATCGCTTGCTTGGTGTTCTTTGACATGCTTTGATCCTTCTTTAAATCTCAATTCTCGTGTGTCTACTTGCTTTGAATGCCCCTTCTTGTCTTCAACACCTAAGCTCTGATACCATGTTGAGAAATCTAGGGCATTCAGAGTTAAAAGATTTCTCTACTTGATAACTGCTTGTGATGTACCTTTACTTCTTAGCTTATAGTCTTTTCTTCATTATGTTATTATTGTGTTCTCTTCATCAAGACAATTACTAATATGCACAATAAAAGACAAGTGACACAGTATGTAAGGTTCTCAGCTAGGGCCAAAACCTCTCACCTCTTGAGAGGAAAACCCGATCAAAATTCTTCTTTTAGATCTTCAATTGATAAGTACCAAAACCATGACACAGACCCTTGACTCTAGTATCCTCCCAAGAACCTTGTCACTAACCTTGATGCTCTTCCTCTTCTCAACTTTCTTCTTGATCTTGAACTGCTCTCCTCGGCTCCTTCCAAAGAAACTCAGTCTCTATCCTTCACCCTACTTCTTCCCAACTTATCCTAGAGAAACTCAGTCTTTATGATATCAATGGCTTCCTTTAGAGAATATCGGTCTCCCAGAAGAATCCTTCCTTCGTTGTCCCATAAGAAACCTCTTATTCGCTTACCCAGAAGAAACCTCTCATTCACTTGCCCAAAAGAATACCTTCTTCGTTGCCCCAAAAAAATCTCTTTCACTGCCCCAAAAGAGACCTCCTTCGCTGCCCTTTCTTCATACTTCTCTCGATTGAATTTCTTACTTTAAAATGAGGTCAAGTGTGGCAATATATACACTTCTTTGCATGTCCTTTAGGCCGACATGATCACTTGTAGATAGGCCAACTTCTTCTAGCAATTTCTCCCATCGTTGTAGGCCGACTTGAAGAGGACAAGTGATAAGGTCTTGGAGGATACTTTACATAGACAAGATTTACCTTTTACAAAGTGTAACATGACTTCATTACATGACAATGACTCTATCACTTTATGACTAGATGATAAATAATTCCTAAAGACTCTCAATGGGAGTCTTGACTCAAAAACAAAATCTCTTGCTCATGAAACCCATGAAGCAAGTCAATGTAATAATTTTATTTTTCTTCTTTTACATCTCATTACATGTCATTATGAAGACCAAACCTAGTTACACTTTTCAACAATATTGATGTACATTTTTGTATTCATGCCTAGGTCTATTTTTTTCTAATGGAAACCTTTGAGCCCTTCCCTATATTTCATGGATGTTACTTAGTTTAAACCCATTGATGTTGATTACAACACCTAATCTGATATGGAGATCAAGTGACAAGGAAACAAGTGCCGAGATTGACCCATATTCCTCTTGCGTGAAGCTCAAAGCACTCAACCACTCAAGCTAGCTCACTAGGCTAATGCCTAGGACATCAAATGACAAGGCAACAAGTGCCAAGATTGACCCATATTCCTCTTGCATGAATCTCAAAGCACTCAACCACTCAAGTTACTTCACTAGGCTAATGCCTCGGTCTATTATGCATGCTTAGGGATAATGAATAGAGATACATATACGAAATGGGTTAGAGAATTAAAAGATGTTGGATCATCTAAAGGAATTGATAAAAGAAGAATTTCCCTTGATATAGATCCTTGTCTCATAAATGTTAATATAAATCAAGGTTGGCCTCCTAAAAAACAATGTTTGAGTTGGATCACAAGGTACCTAAATTTTGCAATGAACTTTACATCTAGTCGTTGATAGTGTTATATATGGACGTGGTGGCAAAAAGAAGGGAAAGGAATTTCACATCATATTGTAATGGGAGTGAAAATATATGAAATCCAAGAGTTGAATCTACCCATCGAAAGGGTGAAGATCCACAAAGGGTGGCATTAACATAATGAAGTAGCTTGACACCTTGTAAGTATTTTTTATTTGACGCGATCATTAGTTGTTTGGTTTGAGATGATCTCTCAAATCCTTTAGCATCAAAGTTTATACCTAATCCAAGAACAAACCCAATAGAACTTTAGTTCATAGAAGTGCATTATGAGCATCACAGATGGCGACCTAAGTTATGAAGGTTGATTGAGTAACACAAGTTGAGACCCAGGGAGAGTACAATAATATGAGCATTGTGTCCACTCAAATGATACATGTAACATGATTTAAGAGATTCAAATCTCCAGCGATTGAGTCCATGACTCAATCTATGACACAAATAAATATGAAGGGTGAGAATGTTGATTATTAAAGATTGTGAATAAGAAACAAAGAATATGCAAAAGGTGAGATCAATAGCCAAAGTATCATGCAAATATGGCCTTGTAATATGAACACTCATGAATTATAAAAATGTAACTTGTAATTGAAAATGATTGTAGAAAATCCATGAAATTTTGATCTGCTAAAAAAAAAAATCTAATAAACAATTTCTTTTCTTACAAACACAAAATTTCTCTACTCAATTTGCAGCAGAATTAGGAACATAAATAGAAGCACAATCACACAATTGAACAGCACCATTTTTATAGGGAACCCAATTGGGAAAACCCTATGCTTTATGAACATTTTATTGAAGAAAATTGAGCATTAGATCTCTCACTGTTGAAGAATCTAGGGGAAATTAAGTTAATAAGATTCTTCTCGCCATGATAACTATTTGTGAGCTATTTTTAGCTTTTTTCTTATTAGCACATTCCTCTCTTGTTATTATTAGAGTGCGCCTTCTTAGTTCATCAAATAGTTACCAAAACAAAAAAGACGAGAACACAAGATGTTGGCTTTCTGCCGGGGCATAAACCTCTCACTCTTTGAGAGGAAAACCCACACAAAACTCTTCTTATAGAGATTCCAATTGACGAATACCAAGACCATGACCCTTGACCTATTAGGCCACTCCAAGACAAAGACACCAATCCTCTTCTTTGTCACTATCGAGATCATCATCATCACTGCTACTAAACCGAGGTCATCACTATTGCATCATTGAGCTTATTACTACTATAACACTATTGTACCTTCACCAAGATCATTGTTGCACTTTCACTGAAGTCAGTGTTACTCCTTCACTAAGATCTTCACCATGATAACGAGATCTCTATATTGAGCTATTTATATATATGTATGAGAGTTGTACCGAGATCTTCATCAAGATCATAACCTTGCAACAACGTCTTCATCAAGATCGTGATTGAGATCATGATTACCACTATACCGAGATCATGATTGTGTCCAGAATGCACACCAAGATAGAGAGTATCACTTCAAGATCCTCCTCTTCACAAGTATGTCGAGACTATAAGGCTACTTCAGAGCTCACTATATTGGTAGGCTGAGACTGTAATTGTTGGGACTGTAAGGAGGCCGAGAAACTTCTTTCTATGATGCCTATCCGAAGAACAAAGATGCATGACAGAATTCTCTAAGATTTACGAAGTCTTGAGACTGTAATTACCCATCGAAGTTGTAGAGGCATCTGAGTTCTCTGCACTAATGTAATGCGGATCGTACGCACCTATATATAGTGGTTAGTCATGCATATAAGCCGACATGAGAGAGGGAAACGTTGTGTCTTCGTATGTGAGCCGACAAGACTTCTTTTTATCTTGTTTGGAGGTCAACTTCTTCAAGAGGGATTGTGCTCGTCTTTGGAGGTCTTTTAGACATTTCTATAGACTTGTATACATTGAACATAGGCTCAAAAAGAGCTTCTTCATATGACATTGACTCTTTGACTCAATGATAAATCCTAAGGCTCTCAATGGGAGCCACTAACAAATAAACCTCTTGCTCATGAAACCCATGTAGCAACGCATACAAAAATAATTTTATTTCTTTCATTATGACGACCGAACCTACTTACACTTTCTTCAACACTCCCTCTTAACTAGGGAGGTATTCATAATAACACTTGGTCATTCTCAATCTAAAGAATTTCTCATAAGAAGAATCGGATTGGTAACCCATTTGTATAACATCATAGTAACCAACATTGTTTCCACAGCAAGACCTTGATTGACAGCTCTATCTCTCATTAGATCAAAGCACAATGTTGGTGAGACCAATGACTATAGACACCTTTATCATTGTCTCTCAAGGTACATACCCACCTGGGTGTTCACTAAGTATGACCTTCTAGGACTATTCTTATCTTGAGTTCTCAGCCCTCAAAGACTATCGGTCCTCTGGCCTACTCTTATCTTGGATGCTCTACACATCCTCAAAGAGCATCAGATGCCAAATGATTACCCAATCCTCCATTCTTTCTTCCCAAGTGAAGACAAGAATGTTGTGTCTATCTCTCCCTCTCAACTAGGGAAGATATGTCCATTCCTATAAAGGAATGTAACGAAGCTCCCTCTCATCACGAACTTGCCCAAGCTCCCCCTTAATTAAGGACTCTCCTTTTTCATCAACAACTTCTTCTTCGTGGGTCCTTCAGCTGCTTGATCAATTTCTTGATGTCATGAAATTTGGTCAAGCTTCTTCATTGTAGGGAATAAACCATCGATCACTTTCCTCCTTGCTTTGTCATGTCATTCCTTTCTTCATGAATAGTTGCCTTCTTGGTACATATTGTTGAAATTTCTAAGTCTGACATGTCAGAAATCCCTACTGCATTATCTCATTTATTTCTCCTACTTGTTTATTTCATTAACAAGTTATTTATAAATATAAATACTGAAATAAACACAAATGCAGCCTTAACTCATATACAACTGAAATACTGAAACAAACACACAAGGGACACCATTATTTTTGGACAATCGTCCCCAAAAAAAACCTAATGCGGGAAAACCAATGCAGTAGTTCTGAGGGTTTTATTATTATGCAAATTTCTTGAGTACAACTAGGGTGCCAAAATGGCTCACCCAACAAAGATTGTTACACAGCAGTAATACCTCTTCTCGGAGACAGATATTCAGCCTTTCATCTCTAGTCTTCCCCACAAAAATCCTTCTGGTGCTTCATTTTGGCTTTGCATCAGCCCTGCTAGCTTCAAATCAGCCCTTGAAGCCTCTACATCTGTCCTCTAGCCCTCTGCTTTAGCACTCTAGCCCTCTGCATCATCTCTATGGCCTTCTGCGTCACCCACACAAGCCCCTCAGCCTCTGCACAATCTCTAGTTGCCTTTGTGTAGCTTCTGTTGCCTTTGCGTAGCTCTAGCTGCCTCTGCGCCAGCCTCTTTAGTCATTGCGGTGACCCTCAGGCACTATCCCTGCGTCTCTGCCATGTAATCACTGCCCCTCACTGCAACAGATCACTTGTTCGAATTTTCTCAACAAGCACAGCTCCAGAAAATCGAACTGACTGATCAATCTTCGTGTATCTCCAACTAACCCTCAAGCCTCCTCTTATACTTTTCCTATTGATTCTTCAACGGCCGAGATTAAGTCTCTAATCAACAGTTAAAATTAGATTTGGCTTGATCCATGTCATTTAGAACCTTCTCACCCAGTTTTATATTAATACCCATTAATATTTTAATTTTTCTAAGTTTAGACTTAGGAACCCCATTAACAATATTAATTATTTTAATATCTCTCCAACTGGGTGGAATTTCCCCAAACCATTTCTAGGTCTTGGATATCTTATGTGTCTTAGCCTCTCCACCAATTTTCATGGCTAGAGCACACCAAATACTACCACAAATCAACACTCCCTCTTAGCAAGGAATGTGCTCTAGTAATGCTCCACCACTGAACATCACAGTGATCCTTTTGCATCGGTACCTGTGTTGATGTTGGGCCTACTGCCCTACATCCACTGAACTGTTGCTTCTTGTACTGCTGCACATGGCTCTGCCACTGCCACATCTATACTGTAGCTCCCTCTCAACATGTTGCCTATGCTGCCCATAACACTTCCACTACTAACTGTTGCACTGCAACTCAGTTACCGAAAAGTAAGTAACTAATCTACCCAAATTCTAACATCCTTGTTAGTCTGTGTTGTAGCAATTTTTGGGTTCCAATTGTATAGTTTAATCATGATTAGATTTTAAATTGTTTGTCAATAGGTAATAAATAAAATTGGCTCAACAATTTAATCTGAGCCAATGGAAACAATAAGGGATAGAAGTAGATTAGCCATTAAAAGAAAAATGTTGAGTTGCTAGTCTAAGTGCACTTGGGTAACTAAGATTGAAAAATATTAGGAGTTAAGAGTACGTAGACAAATGAAATACAACTGCAACATGAAAGGATTTTATCCTAAGATATAACATTGGAAATATGTGCATATGTTGATGGGTTTTATTAACCATAAATTCTAAGTATCAATGTTATTTTTATGCAAACTTCATCCATTTATTCCCTAATACCCCATACATGTCACATCCAACAGAACTCTCGGCCCCACCACCACTTCTGCCTCGCGTTGTTAAGACTCTTTCATTTTATTCTTCATCCCGCACACTCTCTCGAGATCTGACAGCTTACATCGTTCTTCGGCCCTCATTTGTTGTCCGAACTTTAACGGCGGGGGTCCAAAACTGCCCCCTAAAACTATTTTTCCTCCATCCTAGTCTTTCGGGACTTAAAATGCTGAAACAACTTACTGCCTTAGCTTGCTCCCAAACGCGGTTTTCGTTCGACCATTCACCATCGCTCCTACATCATCATCCACGTCTGCTCCCAGTGACTTCCTCTGTCCAATCAGCTACCGCCGATCTTTTATTCATTTAATTCACAACTCCCGCGAATTTATCCTCCATAGATCCTTTTTAACAGCCCCGTTGGATAATTAATGAGGATTTAGCCATTCATCAAACAGCGCCGCTCCATTTTATTCAATATAAGCCTTGTTCCTTCACGAAAATCATTACACGGTACATTTCTGAAACTCAATTCATCACTGGAGATTTCATGCTTGCAGCCTAAACGACAGATTCACCATCCAATCAAATTTTCAATTCTATCCAGAAACAAGCCGACATCCAGGTCCACCTAATCCATTTTCAGTTATACTGTTTTTCTGTTATTACTGTGTTTCAGACAAATTATTCCTATTTCCGTCCAGTTTAGCCTGCAATTCACCTAACAAAATGCCTCCTAAGGGAAAGGAAATCACAGAAATCCCAAATCCCCTCATTCATCCACAAGTTGACTTCCATCATACTCCCCTAGTCGACAGACACTGTAAAATCATTGAGTCTTCCTCTCAATTTGATTTACATGAAATCTACTGCTGGATGGAAGACCAGCTAGTTGATCAAACAAATGAAATAGGACTTTGGGACTCCCACCTTCCTCACTACATTTTCCCACAGATACACAGAGCACTTGAATTTGTTAGGAAATGCCACAAACCCTATGACCCCAGTCAAAGAGTTATCATTTCACCTGCAGGAGAAATCCTCTGCTTTATCAATGCTCAGTCTATTGAACAGATGTTGCAGGCCCCAACTATTGCACCAACCCATCCTTTTTCTCATGAAAGCCTGATAGAAGCCTATCAAAAGCTAGATTTTACTAAAAGATCTCAAACTCTTGAACTTTTCCTTGTTGTAGATAGCCCTCTGCCTAAAAGAAACCCTCCCTATGATTCATTCATGTTCCCAGACAAAACCAAGCAAATTCCCACTATTCTTTCTTATTTGCTTGGTTACAATTCTGATCAATATGTTAATGAAGCCGTCCTAGGTTTCTTCTCTATCTTTTCTGTTGATTCCAAACCTACAGTTCTCTATAACTTTAGCCAATTTCTAGCTAAAGCCATCCATGAACAATTTGTCCAGTTTAATACTGAAAAAGTATTCAAGTATGCTTCAGTACTCGTATATCTTTTTATATATTTTTAGGGAGACAAGATTCCATTCACCTTACAGAAGCTAGATGAAGAAGGCAACCAGCAATCAGTGATATTTCAGACTTCTATACGAATTGAAGGAGAAGGAAGAATTTACATATAAACAATTCATAGAATTGTTTGTTCATCCAACTATTAATCTTATGAGCAGCACTACATTACCAAGAATCAGTGAGGAAATTGTGAAAGTATTGCAGCTGGTTGATCAAGCCACCACAGGAGATTGGTATCTTTACCAAAACTATACATAAATCAGAGTCTATGGTTGTGAGCTTCCACCCTACAAACTTCCTAAGTTCCTCCCTACCAAAATCTTTGCATTGAAATATATTAGGCAGAGGTTAAATGCAGATGAAGTACATTTTGTAGCTGCAAAGAAGAAATCACAATTCAAGCTAAAGGCTCAAGTTGGTCCTTTCATCTGCAACACTAGAGCAGCAAGAGAAGAAGCAGACAGGTTATTGAAGGAAATGAAGTTTGGTCTCAGTTTCACTTGATCTTATGAACCAATGGAAGTAATTTCAAAACTCAGGGTTGAAAATAAATTTACTGCATACCACCATATAGCCAAGCCTGAAATAGAGCAGTACAAAAATCAGTTAGAATGGAAGGAGAACACCCTTCGAGAAGTAGAAGAACAGGCAGTCTCTACTTCAAATGTACAAACTCCACTTGCACAGGAAAAGACAGCCAAGCGAGGAAGGGAAGAACAGTCATCCAGTACATTTGAAGCATCAAGCCAGGGCTTTAGAATTGTGCATAGAAAGAAGACACCTAGGATCTCTATGAAGGTTAGTGCAACAAATGAGCCACAGAAAACAACATTTGATGGACTTGGGGAGACTTTTCTTTTTACACAGTCTGGTGGGCAGTCTACAGAGTCCCCCACTCATTCCACTACTTCTCAGGAACAGCAGGTGATTCAGACCAGTGGAACCAATCAGAAGGACAAAGAAGATGATATCTTCCATGTTTTCAGTGAAATTAAGAAGAAGAATGAGGATTTGAAGCTAAACACTTATACTCAATTCTGGAAACACTCTTGCAGTTCTCAAGCTAGACTTTTTTCAGTCTTTGACTCTAAGAAGGGTAAGATGCAAATGGATTTCTTACAAGCTCAAATTCTACAGCCCAGGACTCCTGCACATTATCAGAAGCAATCCTCATTTGAGTTTAATGTAAAAGACGTACATCCAATTGACCAAATTGAGATGCACAAACAGACTGGCCAGATGATTTCTTCCACTTTAACTCACACTGGCATGAGTTTGTCAAAGTTGCAAGTCACCTTGGCCAATACACAATCACAGCTCAAGTCGGAAAAAGTTTCCTCGCTAGCAAAGGACACCAAGATCAAATCCTTGGAAGATCTAACGCTGAAGATGGGATATGATCCCTCACATATAAATGTTGCAGAAGAACTTGTCAAGAAGAAAAGTTGAGCTCTTAGCATTAAGGAAGTAGCTCAAACTGCCAGCGTCTGAGGACCCAATGACCAAGGAGATTGAAGAAACCGACACTCAAAAACCTAACATGATGGCACTCATCATGGAACAAAATCTGCAAATAAAACAGATGCAAGAGAAAATGGAAAAATTGGTCAAAGAAAAAGAGGAAGTTGTGAAAAGGACTCAAATTCCAATGGATGTAGTTCCTCTTTCAGCAGTCTCTATAACCAAAGTTTCTACTTCAAGCACAGCACCAACTATAGGTACAGCAGAAGGAGCTGAACAACTTTTGCAAAAGTTGTTCAGAACCTAGCCATTTAGACAGTTGAAATTAAAAAGTTGCACGATGAACTGAAGGAATTAAAACATATGAAGGCAGTTGCAAACAGTTCACATGCAGCCGAGTTATAATGGACAAAAAGTCAAATTGAAGTTTTGCAAAAGGAAATCAATTACCTTGGCAACAAACTAGGTTTGGCAAAGAAGATTCTATGGGAAGAAATTACTGAATCAGTCAAGGATATTTGGCCCTATATCAAGATAATCTTTGATCAAAAGTTGCTCAGGAAGCTAATGAAACTATCTCCAAGGAAATTGAGGACATGCCAAAAGTTGCCACTGAGGTAATCAAGTTTTTGAATTCTCCAGACAACTATGAGCTTGAAGAATTAAGTATAAATGACAGGATAACAACCATACTTGAAGTGAAGAAAATAATCACAAAGAAAAACCTCATTCTTCAGTTGGAGGAAAAAGGCAGCAATGTTAATGTCATAGTTCAAAGATTTTTCAGTAGGTTAGAACCCTTGACCAACAAGGGTTTGCCCTCTATGCTTGTGATAAACGACAAATTAATGCCAAGATTATGTTCGAATGTTTACAGAGGTAGGTACCAATGCAGCTTCAGTTTCAAACATAAGAGGTGTAGCAACACCAAGGGTTGTGATGAATGCACTCAGAGATTCCTTTTTCATTCTAAATGGAATCAAACATATATTTCCAGTAAAACCTACTTTTACTAAGTATACAGAAATGGATGAAGTTTACCGAAGAGTAACTAAGTTGTCTATCCCAAATAAGAAACGTTGGGAACAGTTAACTGATTTACTTGACTGAAAAAAGGATCACACAGCCTTCAGTGTTTCCAGGAATATGTCATCAACAGTTTAGCAGTTTTTAGCTTTTCTAGGAACAATGACCAATAGCTCAACACCAAAATAGTGAGAGATTGACAATCAATTTATGTTCCTGATTTTGTGTTGATCTATTTTTGTAAATTTCTTTAAGATGTTTTCTCAGCTCTAAGATTGTATAAATATCTCCCTTCCACGAGTTATTAAGGGTTGCACCCTTGAAAGGAACATTTGTAACCATTAAATGTACTTGGCGTTTTTTGAATCATTAATACAAAGGCAAAGGATTCTAAGTTTCAATTCATACAGTTTTGTGTTCCCTGTAAGTTTTCCAGTTTTCATTCATTGTGTTCTCTCTTCATATTCTTAAGTTTTACAGAGATACACAGGTAGAAATAATTGTGTTTCAATTTACTCCTATAAGCTTCTGAAGTGATTACCTTTAAAGAGAATGAATTATATAAACTGTTTGTTTAATTAATTCCCTCTAAATCAAAATATCATCAGCATCTTTTGTAATCTTAGGCATATTCTATTGAACTTTTTGAACATTGTTTAAAGGTTTTCTTACTTATGATTATTTAATTTTCTATTTGAAACTTGTAATAGTCATATCATCTTTCAGTTTCTGCTCATCACTAAACAAGCTATATCACTGTGTGGATTTTAATAGCAGTGTTTAAACATTAATATCATTCAAAAGGTTAGGTATCACTGTTTTATATCTGTTTCATACATTGGTCCTCCGAAATTAAAACAAAACACCCCAAAACAAATATCTTAGATACCCTGGCATGATAGCTCACCATTATCATCTCAAAGATACAACAGTCCAGAAGCCTATTGATGTCGAAGCTACCTCTGCTGCTATCCAGTGCTCCCTCTGCTACCTTTGCGCTGCTACAAACACCTTTGTGCCTCTCACACTGTTGTAACCACCTTTGTGCCTCTTGCATTCTTGCAAACACCTTTGTGCCTCTCGCACTGTTGCAACCGCCACTGCGCTGCTACAGACCTCTACACTCTAGCACTGCCTTGTCGCTCCATCGCATCTTGCTTCTAGCCAACATCCATCATCCTGCTACTATCGTTAACGACTCCCATAACCGGATATGATCCAAGAGTTTGGGTACCTCAAGGATCTGCCCTCCTTCTGTAGTCCTCTCGACTACAGCTCTATGTCTCCCCACCTCTTCTCTAGAGGTGCATGAGCACTCATGGCACAGTCGTCATCAGTCTCGACTTCTTTCTCCGCCTTAGCCGAAGGTGCCTTGGAGTCAGAAGCCTATCCCTTGTTCTTCTTCCTGGGACACTCGAATGCATAATGACCCAACTCCCCGCACTTCACCTTGGAGATATCCTTCTTCTTCCTATTCCCCTGTTGTCGCGCAGATACTAGGGCATCCTCCCCGTCCTCTTTCTTGATTCGACCTCCTTTGCCACTACTCCCTGCCTTGGTCAACCATCTGATCTCTTCTTGGTGAAGAGCTGCCCACATTTCTTCCCATCCTAGAAGATTAGCTCTGCCCAAAATGCTTTGGACAAATGTCTCCCACTCTTCAAGGACTGCATTCAGAGAGGTCCTCACCATGAACTCCTGATCCAGCATGACCCCTATGGAAGTAAGTTGGTCTCGAATCTCCTGCAATCTGAGGAGGTATAGATCTATTTGCTCCCCCTTTTGCATCTGATACTACCGCAACTAATTCTCCAATAGCATCTTCTGCTACACGGAAGTGCCCTGATACAATGTCGTCAAAGTATCCCACAACTCCCTTGCTGTGTTCTTTTCAACAATATGTGGTACAACATGATCCTTGACTCCATCAAGGATTATGCACTTTTCCCTCTCCATCACATCCTCATACTTTTCATTATCAGTTGGGTCTACTGGGATAGCCACGATTCTCAAGGCGAAGCCCTTGATGTGATGTCTATCCAAGACTGTCAAGATCCTGGCCTTCCAGATGGCAAAGTTGAAAGCCCCGCCCAACCTGTCCTGATCCCTCAGTCCGTTCACTGCCATCTCCGCTCCTCTTCTGGACTCCCTCTAAGTTCCAACTTCCCTCCTGGAAATCTCCAAGTCTTGATTTCCCTACTAGAAATCTTCCCAACAACTGTCAAAACCCTCCTATCCAATCCTCTTTGCAACTGCAACTCAAATCTAGATTTCTTGGCTAGAAATTCGTCGAGGTAGCAACTCCCTCTACCTTGGTTTTGTCCCATTAGGTACTGTTTTTCTTTGACAGAAACAACACCCCATCAACTTCCCAATCCACAATCTGCCCACAACTCCCTAGGCCTCGACAACTGAAGAAATTGAGCCTTCCAGCTCTGGGCAATCCTAGGAAAGGTTGAATCACTCCTTTGGCCAACTGTGTCAAGCCTACCTGGCTGAGTAGGATGATGTGGCTCTTTGTGAGCCTCTTTTGCCTCTCTCTACCTCTGCGCTAGCCCTCTCTCTGGCTCAATGATGACAGAGGCCCTATGCGTCACTCCTTCTCTGCTCCCTTCAGCTTAGGAGCAACTCTGTTTCTCGAGACAACTGCTATTGCTGCAAATTTCTAATATTGTTGATGCCTTCAGTCCTCCTGTGATCTACAATGCTCTGGTACCATGTTGAAATTTCTAAGTCTGACACGTCAGAAATCCCTACTGCATTATCTGGTTTATTTCTCCTACTTGTTTATTCCATTGACAAATTATTTATAAATATAAATACTAAAATAAACACAAATGTAGCCTTAACTCGTATACAAATCATCAACTGAAATACTAAAACGAACACACAAGGGACACCATTATTTTTGGACAATCATCCCCAGAAAAACCCAGTGCAGTAAAACCAATGCAGCAGTTTTGAGGGTTTTATTAGTATGCAAATTTCTTGAGTACAACTAGGGCGCCGAAATGGCTCACCCAAAAGAGATTGTTACACAGCAGTACTACCTCTTCTCAGATACATATATTCAGCCTCTCAGCGCTAGTCTGCCCCACGAAAATCCTTCTGGCGCTTCCTCTTGGCTCTACATCAGCCTTGCTAGCTTCAGATCAACCTCTGCATTAGTCCTCTAGCCCTCTACATTAGCACTCTAGCCCTCTGCATCAACACTCTAGCCCTTTGCGTCAGCTCTCTGACCCTTTGTGTCAGCCACGCAAGCCCCTCAGCCTCAGTGCAGTCTCTAGTTGCCTCTGTGTAGCTCTAACCGCCTCTCATCAACCTCTTCAGTCACTGCGCCGACCCTCAAGCACTATCCTTGCCTCTCTGCTATGTACTCACTGCCCCTCGTTGCAATAGATCACTTGTTCAAATTTTCTCAACAAGCCCCACTCCAGAAAATTGAACTGACTGATCAATCTTGGTGTATCTCCAATTGACCCTCAAGCCTCCTCTTATACTTTTCCTGTTGAGTCTGAGATTAAGTCTCTAGTCAACGGCTAAGATTAGATTTGGCTAGACCCATGTCATTTAGAACCTCCTCACCCAGTTTTATATTAATACCCATTAATATTTTAATTTTCCTAAGTTTAAACTTAGGAACCCCATTAAAAATATTAATTATTTTAATATCTCTCCAACCGGGTGAAATTTCCTCAAACCATTTATGAGTCTTGGAGATCTTATGTGCCTTAGCCTCTCCACCAATTTTCATGGCTAGACCACATCCAATGCTACCACAAATCAACACATATCTGGAACCTTCTTCATATGGCTACTTCTTTCTCATCTTGCTTCTTTCAAGAATTTCCATCCACCAAATGAATGCTAGTTGTACTTGCGCTTACAACTCTTGTTCTTATAGCCCTGCATGAACTCATCCATATATCATTCAAGAAATCAAAACATAACATTAAATCAAATAGTACCTTACGAGATGGCTCTTCATCATGACATCTTCCTGTAGGTATCAGCATCTTGCATACATGTTGACACATCTCCCAAAGATATCCATTTTCAAGGGTCTCCATATTTTTCAGACTTCTATCAAAGTCTTCATATCTTTCCAGGAGATTTCCTAGTCAAATCTTCTTGGTCTTTTGGATGTTGATCGCCTTCATCATGGTTGCATATCTTACAATCTCTTCTTTACACATCCCATTCCCCAGAGTTTCCAATCAGAGTTCCGTAATTGTAGTCAACCAGCTCATACTTCATATGAGGACATATTATGTTGATTTCATCTAGTATGACTTATGCCTTTCTGCATCTTTTCAAAGGAGGAGATCCTTTTCCCTTGATCATGCTTCTGAATATAGAATTAATAATTCACGTTACCTGCAACCATACAACATGACGTTATAATATTAAAAACAAGCATACATACCTCATTTTACCTTTAGGTCATCTAGGCCTCTTCCAACAGCTTCCTTGATTGAAGTGTTTTCAACCCCTTGATATGCTTCTTCTCTTATGTCACCATGACATCATCCATGAATTCCACAAGTTGGAGTTTCTGATGAAACACTTGCTTCCTCTCTAGATTAGTGAACCCTCTGATGAGGATTCCATTAAAGAATCTTGAGGATCTTGCATATCCTCATCTGGCAGATGTTTCCTTTTTGACTTGAGCCTTGTCCGGGATGACTTCTTCCTTTCCTTCAATGTCCAATGAGGTTCCCAAGAGCTATATCCTTCATGTTTGACTGACATGGATTTTGTCCTTCATGATTCCCATGGTGATGTCACGAGTTCTTGTTTCTAATGCTTCAATGATGCCACGATGCATCTTATTATCATGGTCATATCAAAAGATTGAGGAGCTTATGATAAGATCCTTTTGTGAGGGATACCATCTCAATGATAGTAGAGATCTGGTACTCCCTCTTTCCTTGGCCCTTTTCTTCAACTTCCTCCATTTTCCGACAATATGAGCTTTCTTTTCATAATCTTTCCATACAACAGTTTTGCCTTGTTTGAGGACCAAACTTCCCTTTCCTTTCTGCAAATGTTTGAGTCCTTTAACCTTCAACACTTTTGCCCTCAACTTGTCTTTTTCTATCTAGCATAGAGACCACAAGTTTTCAAATGAGGTAACTTCCTTGTCTATGGACATTTGTTAACTTGCTTATCAGTGATTTTATTTAAGAACAATGATAATTATCTTCTTATCATCTCTCCTATATCTCCAATTGAGATCTTATGAAGATATCCCTTCATTCTTTGATACCTTCACTTTTGTGTAGATCAAGTCTATGTGATATGACCTTCTTTACTGCATTTTCAGATAATATATCTTCTAGTATTTCATATATCTCTTTGATGTCTCCTCTCTTGCCACATAGGGACCTTTGACTGATTTCATAAGAATCCTACGAGTCCCTTGATCCTTTTTCCATGCATTCAAACAATTCTTGACCTTCAAAGACTTTTCCATAGATATCAATGACTTCTCTTCCGGGGACTATACTTATCCTTCTTTCTTATGCAAGGAATTTCGATGACCCAATCGATTTATAGATCTCCTTTTAAACAAGAAGTCATTTAACCAAACTTGATTATAAGATGAAGGATACTTACTTGACAAGTGAAGATGAACTCTTCTACTTGATCACTTTGATGATGGTTGAAGAAGATGTATTAGAGCTTCCTCTTGGATGATCTTTTAGGGCAAGGAGATGATCCTTGCTTGTTTTTATAACCTTTAAGATAACAATGCCTTCTCGCCTTCAATATGTTTCGCCTTCTTTTGTAGTGTAGATCAGGACTGCTTCTAAGGTTTCGACTTTCTCCAAGATGATGTGATCTTCATTTTTTAGGTCCTTCAAGCTACCTTGTTTTGAAGACAACTTGATGAGGGTCTTGGTGGCCTTTTTATGATGACTATGGAGACACAAGCTCTTGCTATTGTAGACTGCTTCTTCAATCTAGGGTTTGATCCTTCAATGTGGATCTTGATCATCTTTTTTGATCTCCTTCAACTTGCTTTGATGCCCTTCTTGAAACTTGATCCTTGAATGTCTCTTTTCTCCCCTTCCCTTGCCTACAACACCTTAGCTCTGATACCATGTTGAAGAATCTAGGGCAAATTAAGTTAATAAGATTCTTCTCGCCGTGATAACTATTTGGGAGCTATTTTTAACTTTTTTCTTATGAGCACAATCGTCTCTTATTATTATCAGAGTGTGTCTTCTTAACTCATCATATAGTTACCAAAACAAAAGAGACAAGAACACAAGATGTTGGTTTTCTGCCAAGGCCAAAACCTCTCACGCTTTGAGAGGAAAACCCGCATAAAATTCTTCTTATAGAGATTCCAATTGACGAATACCAAGACCATGACCCTTGACCTATTAGGCCACTCCAAGACCAAGACACCAATCCCCCTCTTCTTTTTCATTGCTGAGATCATCATCATCACTACTGCTACAACGAAGTCATCACTATTGCATCATTGAGGTCATTACTACTACAACACTATTGTACCTTCATCAAGATAATTGTTGCACTTTCATTGAGATCAGTGTTGTTCCTTCACTGCTATCTTCAACATGATAACAAGATCTCTATACTGATATATTTAAATATATCTATGAGTTGCATTGAGATCTTCATCAAGATCATTACCTTGCAACTACGTCTTCATCAAGATCATGACTACCACTATACCGAGATCATGACTTCATCCAGAATGCATGCCTAGACAAAGAGTGTCACTTCAAGATCCTCCTCTTCACAAATGACAAGATTGTAAGCCCGCTTCAGAGATCATTGTATTCGTAGGTCAACACTGTGATCATTGAGGAGGTTGAGACTGTAATTGTTGGGACTGTAAGGAGGCCAAGTAACTTCATCTTGTAATGCCTATCCAAAGAACAAAGATGCATGACAGAAATCTCTGAGATTTATGACGTCTTGAGACTGTAATTACTTACTGTAATTAACCATCGAAGTTGCAGAGGCATCTGAGTTCTCTGTAGTATTGTAATGCGGATCTTACATGCCTATAGATAGTGGTTAGTCATGCATATAAGCCGACATGAGAGGGGGAACCATTGTGTCTCCTTATATGAGCCAACATGACTTATTTTGATCTTGTTTGGAGGTCGACTTCTTCAAGAGGGATTGTGCTTGTCTTTGGAGGGATTTTAGACATTTCTATAGACTTGTATACATTGAACATAGGCTCAAAAAGAGCTTCTTCATATGACATTGACTCTTTGACTCAATAGTAAATCCTAAGGCTCTCAATGGGAGCCATTAACAAATAAACCTCTTGCTCATGAAACCCATGTAGCAAGGCATACAAAATAATTTTATTTCTTTTATTTCATCATTTACAAAGATCATGTAATTATGAAGACCGAACCTAGTTACACTTTCTTCAACACTTACAACACAACAGTTTCAATATGAAAACAATCTTGTTTTTTGTGCTTAATCTAAGCTTGAAACCTATGTAAGAAATCTGATCTTTGCTTCCTTACCCAAGGAATTCATCCTTCTCCAATTCCAACAAGCCTTTCCTAAGCTTTTCCACCTTCTCTCACAAACTCCACACATAACCTTGTGCTTCCTATTGTTTGGTCTCACCAACGCGTGCTCACCAAAACAATTGATTAAACTTGTGCCTTTGTTCCTTCTTTTAAAGGCAATTTGAATGGTTAAAATTAGTGATTTTTCTACTTAAGGAATTGAACTGGAGCTTTTCTAGTTAACAAAAGTCAACAAAACTAGTTAACTAGATCCTCCTAAAATTTAGGAGGCTAACTCCACTTAAGCTTTCAGTTCCCAATTTAACTCAACTAGAAGATCAAAACTCGACCTTCAACTTCAACACATCAATTAACTGCCTCATGCACTCTTAATTTTTAGGGAAACTCAAACATGCACAAAAAAAGGTACTTGATTTTGACTCCATGAATTAAGGCACAAATCAAGGAATCACTTTTCTCACTAATTTCAACACTCCCTCTTAGCGAGGAAGGTGTTCCTGGAAGAACCTCGTCCACCTGGATCTATCCCCAACACTACCAAGTTCTTCGTTGCTGCAACTGCTCCCTCTGAACTAGAAGGTTTCCCTGCTTTCTTTTGTGGAACCTGCTTTGAAGACTTGTTCTTTCCCACCACTCTGTGAGCTTTGCTCCTCATATCATCTTCCTAGTCAGCCCAACTACCAACTAGCTTAACCTAAAACTGAGATACCCGGTGAGGCTCCATTTTGAGAGCTCTATCCTACTCTCGCTCAACCATCACTTCTCTACTTTGTGCACTACCTGCCTTACTGCTCAAAGTTGCACCAGCCTCTACCTACAACTTGTAGAGATTCTTCACCCTCAAACCTATCTGCTTACATCCAAAAGCTAAGTGTTGGACGTAAGCCTTACCTCTGTTGAAGATGATCTCTTATCCCTTGTCCTCAAGGGTGGCTACCGAAACAAGATTCTGCCTCAATCTTGGAACATAAAGAACATCTCTTAGATAAAGGGAATTACCTGACTACCTTTGAGAGCTGACAGTACCGACTCCTCTCACCATCATCTCCTAGCTCAATCTGGATCTACATGTCCTTCTTCAGGTGGTTGAAACTCTTCATGTTCTCGGTCATGTGGAAGGAAGATCCTGAATCAATATACCACATACTACTATTTGTTGAGCTTGTCATGCAAGCTATCAACGAGAAATCCTTCTTGAACTAGGCAAAAAAGTTATCTACCTCCACTGATGCAGCAGCATGATCCTTCTTGGCCCCCTACTTCTTAAAAAGACACTTAGAAGCATAGTGTCCAAACTCATGGCAATGGAAGCACTTGATCTTACTTAGATCCTTCTTCTTTCCCTTCTCATTGGACTCACCCTCTCCTTGGCCCTTCTTGCCCTTAGCCTTGCTACCCTTGCCTACCAAGGCAAAGTTCTCTTCGTCCTCTGTCATAATTGATCACCCTTCTATGGTTCCTCTTCGGATCTCTTCTTGTATGCAGTCAGTCCAAAACCTTTACCAATTTGGAAAGTTCTCTCTCCCACTAACAGCGTCCTAGAACCCTTTTCCACAACTTGAAGTCCCAGTAAGGCAAAACTCACAAGATCATGATCAAAAACAACCACGCCCACCCCACCTAGTTCATCTCGTCCCTGAGTGAACCTTGTCAAATATGCAACGATGGGCTCACCCTTGCTCATCCAGATACTTCTCAAATTCTCCTTAAGAGCAAGCTTCCTAGTATCACTGGTACTCTGATACAACTTCAGGATTGTATCATACATCTCATACATTGTCTTCTTCTCAAGGATGTGAGGTACTATATGATCTCTGACCCCTTCTAGAATGATCATCTTTGCCTTGATATCATTTTTATTATGTTGGGCCAATTGTTGGGGGTCTTGAGATGTTATCGCCTGCTTGATGTACTCTCCCACCCCATTATCTTCCAACACTATCGTGATCCTCCCTTTCCATGCTATGAAGTTCGATGCTCCCTCTAGACAATGATCTGCTCTCAACACTTGGTAAGCCATACCGCTTCCCCTGAGACTTGTCTAAAAACTAGCCCACTAACAGTCTTGTAGTCCTCCACAAGAACTGTACTTAGGGCATCTAAAACTACCTCTCCTAGCAAACCAAACACCCTTCTTTGATCTACACTTAGGCCTCCTTCTGACGCCTACTAGCAACCCTCCTTGTTGCTCTTAAAATGCCAAACAAACTATCCAACCTGAGCAATATCCAGTTAGCAACAAAATCAACTTGAACACATCATTCAACATACCTCTAAATTCTAATTTCTCTGCTCCTCCTCGGCCTTGTGCAATATTTCTTGTGGCTCTTGGCCCTGGTTAGGGCTACCTGTAGCAACTGCCACAACCCTCCAACTAGGCTTCAACTTGCTCAAAATTCCTTCTTGTCTCCCTTCCAAGACTCCTCCTTTCCTGTGCAATTACTAGCCCTACATGCATTGTTGTTGCAACACTTTTATGAGCACAGACCAGCCCTAAACTAGGGCTCGGTCCCTCCTATAAAAACACTGAACCTTGGACGACTTGATCACAAACAATAGGATCAAAACTTATGCAGAAAACCAACCCAAAGTTACTTCTCTAGCTCAGGGCTTGCACTCCCAATCAAACTCGGCCCCAAACCAGTCATAAGAAGACACAAAATAGTCTTTCTTATCTTCGTCTAGGGCTCCTTATGATCTGTGGCCAATTTTAGATGATGTTTTCTATGAATTGTTGCATTTAGATGTGCTATTTTATTCTGCTTCAAGCTCTGATACCATGTAGAAAATTCATGAAATTTTGATCTGCTGATGAGAACAATCTGAAAAAACAATTTCTTTTCTTACAAATACAAAATTTCACTAATCAATTTGCAGCGGAATTAGGAAAAGGAATAAAAGCACAATCACACAATTGAATAGCACAATTTTTACAAGGAACCCAACTGGGAAAACCCTCTGCTTGATGAGAATTTTAATGAAGAAAATTGAGCATTAGTTCTCTTATAATACAACAGTTTCAATCGAAAAACAACCTTGTTTTCTTTGCTTAATCTAACCTTAAAACCTATGCAAGAACTCTGATCTTTGCTTCCTTATAAGCCTTTCCTGGGCTTGTTCACCTTCTCTCACAAGCTCCATGCACAACCTTGTGCTTAATATTGTTTGGTCTCACCAACTCGTGCTCACCAAAACAATGATTGAACTTATGCCTTCATTCCTTCCTTTAAAGGCAATTTGAATGGTTAAAATTAGTGAGTTTTCTAATTAAGGAATTGAACTAAGTTTTCTAGTTAACAAAAGTCAACGGAACTAGTTCGCTGGATCCTCCTAAAATTTAGGAGGCTAACTCCACTTAAGCTTTCAGTGCCCAATTTAACTCACACTAGAAGATCAAAACTTGACCTTCAACTTCAACACATCAATTAACTACCTCATGCACTCCTAATGTTTAGAGAAACTCCTAAATTTTAGGAACTCGAACATGCACAAAAAAAGGAACTTGACTTTAACTCCTTCAATTAAGGCACAAATCAAGGAATCACTTTTCTCGCTAATTTCAACAATGATTAGGCCTGTCTGAGAAGTCCTTGTGCAAATTTCAAGTGTATAAGTAGCCATAAGCTTCATGAATATCTTCATTTTTAATGTTTATTTTTTGCCAAGGAAACCTATGGGATGCTTCTCCACATTCGTGGATGGCATACCTAATAAACCCAACAAAATAGAATAGTGTACCTCA
Organism: Pinus taeda; assembly: GCA_000404065.3. NCBI lineage: Eukaryota > Viridiplantae > Streptophyta > Pinopsida > Pinales > Pinaceae > Pinus > Pinus taeda. The sequence goes on along the minus strand of APFE030165298.1, from coordinate 19,779 downwards.
CCAAGAGGAATTCAAAGTGGGCACCTACTAGCATGGAACTAGCCAAATACTCCACAACATTGGCAATAACCAAATGAGATAACCTGTTGGACTATTTTTACTATTATGTTATGATCCTAGGCTTTTGTTATTCACATCTCATCCAGGATGTAATGTCCCTTTTTAACCCTGAGAACCAAAAGAAGGTGAGTAATAACCTATCCAGATCCCATGGGCTATTGACATGGAAAATAAAGGGATCACCGTAATAAGATAAATAATAATTAAATTGAAGGGGTAAAAAGTCACTTTCAGGTAAGTATTATTAAAAGGGAGAAGGAGATTAAAGGAGGAGGGGCGATGAATTATTGAGGAAATTAACGAGGAACTCTAGGACCTGCCGAGAAAAGGGGCAACCCTAATATTTCTAATTTTGACGTTGAAAGACATACCCTAAGAGAAGATCATTGGTTGCAATGTTGATAGACACGCCCTAGCCGATATATCATTTTCCAAGGCCAAATCATTAATTTGCAGGTTGAATTTCTTCATTCCATTGTGCTCATCAAGTGGATGAGAATATGAATTTATAGGGTCGAGCTCATCAAGTTGGTTTAAGTTAGATCATAGGCTAAGATCAGGTTGTTGCCAAGACAGAGGGTCATGTTGTTGCCAAGACAGAGGGTTGAGTTAAACGTTTGCTTGGGCCAGGATGTTGAAAATAGCAACAATAAATGTTAAAAATAGAATCCAGAAATTCCAATTTAATTTGTCCTTGAATTAAATTGTGAATTAAAATTGTAATTCTTTTCTCATAGCAACTTGTAATAGTTAACTAAGTTAAGTTGATTTAGTTAACTTAGAAATTTCGAGTTGGAAGTCTTTTGGAAGTCATGTATATGTTCTCACTAAATCCAGTATGAGTTTAGATTGAGTTGATTGAGTTGTAATTAGATAACTCAGTTTACTAAGTTATAGTTTGTTAAGCTAGTTCTAACTATTTGTTGAACTAGTAGAGGATTAGCAGTCAGTTAGTGCACTGGTGCATCCACAAGTGCTACTCCAGATAATTGAATATTCACTCATCGGAAACTCATGCATGTTGATTCTGAGAAAGACCCAGTTGAGACTATAGTGCAGGGACAGTATACTATCAGTTGTATGATTTATTGAGTATAGATCATGCTTGCAATCAAGAACTGGACCTAGTTTGGATTGCACAGTTCTGGATGCACTGGATTCCCATTAATATGGGCTATTCAGCCATAGGAATTGCGCAAGGAAATAGCGGCTTGGAGAGCAGCAGAAGAGGCTAGAGATTGGCTTGAGCTTGCTTGTGAGCAAGGGGATTGATCATATTGAGTGTTGGGACTGTTCTTGTGAGAACAAGCATTGTATTATCATCTTGGATTTCTGATTTAATGCAATACAGATAGTGGGGGTTTTGAGCAGTGGCTTTCCCAGGAAACTTATTGTGTTATGTACCATTGATTTGTCTTCCTCTTGCTATTATTGTTTTCATCAATCTATTGGCTTCCGTTGGTTCAAAGGTAGAAGTAGATTCTTGTCTTTTTCTTTAGTACATTGCATGAGCTCGTGAATATACAAGAAATTCTACACAGAATTCCTAAGATTACTATTTTGAGCAGAAGTTGTAAGATAGGGTGTCGAACTCCACCATATTACTAGGGGTAGACTAAAGTTTAAATTGATAACAAATGGGCTGTGAATACCCTCTGGTCAAATTGGTTGAAGGCCGCATTAGTGATTGTATAAGTGTTGAACCCATCAAACTTCTAACACCAAATTCCTTCACACAGGGGCTGACTCAATCTAATGAAGCATACTCAAGAAGCCACAAAAATTGCAAGGAACGAATCGTGTGACAACTATTTAATAGGATGCAAGGGTCATGCTCTTTTATGATAGGATTGTCACACCCTAAAACATAGATCGAAGGTCAATTTCTCACTGTCGAAACCCCTGAAGGCACATAACAAGTCGACCAATGGGAGGCTATTAGTATAAGTCGCATTTGTTGGTGCATGGGCTGTAACGAGTCACAACTGATCCAAGGAGTTGAGGCCGAACAATAACAAAAGATACAAAGTGGTGGCCACACACAACACTTGAGCCAAATTATTATCCTTTGTAGCAGATCAATCCGTGCGAAGGTCGAATTACACTTCATGTAATAGATCGAGGGAGTAGGGAGTGACCAAAACATTGCAAAGACAATATTCTCTACAAGCGAATTCTCTCTACCAGAAGCCAAGCCAACCACTCATAGCTAGGGCCGACAAGCCAAGACGCTAAGACTGTGTTCCCTCTAGTTGAGATGGGTGAATATTGGCCGAAATTACACTTTAAGGAGGTCCGCAATACTCTAGGTAATGCATCTTAACAGGTTTTGTCTCTCTAATTTTCATGTAATTTCTCCAAAGAATTCCAACTAATAAATATAGTTCCTAAACTTGTAGAATCTTCCATCCCTGGGTTTGAATTTTTATTTGATTGTTGGTGAATTCCACTATATAATTTTTTAGCATATTTATGATGATTCTCATTAATACCCTAATCTCTAATGTCAAAACCCTAAATTCTTAGAAAATACTGAAAGGGGGTATTACAATGGTATCAGAGTTTGTGTTCTTGCCAACCTGAAAGGATTAATAGTGGATGACGCCAGGAGATGAGGAGAACATAACATACAGAAAGAAGAAAAAGGTGCAAGAAGAAGAAAAATACCAAATGGTGGATCGTGAATATTGACTCTGGGAGAGCTTTAAACACATCTTGAATGATTTAGCCCTAGGGCAACGAGAGTTACTTCAGGAATTAGACAAAGGACGATGTGAAATGACCCATATGGTGAACAAAAGGCAGGCTCAAGCTCTGAAGGAAGTTGCCCAATCCATGGCCAATCTCCACAAAACTCATTCCAAAAATGAAACAAAGGGATCACATAGAAGCTACAGCCTATTGGGAGAAGATGATAATCACCATGTTAAAGCTAGTTACTCCACCAATCTAGCATCCCCACCAGTATCTCGTCAAAGACCTCTCATGCCCAAGTTCATAGAGGAGTCAGCAAAGAACCAACAAAATAAGGACAAAAGCTTCCTGGAATACATAAGGGAGTACAAGGCAATGGGAGCAGAGATCTGGAATGTTATGTCACTCCAAGACTATTATGGTATCAAGCATAGGAGCAAATCGAGGGACTGGGACAAATGGTGGCAAGATAGCAAGATTTCGAAGAAGGTTAGGAAAACAAGCATTCCATCTTTTAGTGGATCTACCGGAGGGTCAATGAGAGCATGGATGCAAAAGTTGGATACTTATTTCCAATTAAACCCCATGAGGGAATTTGAGGCCATTCGGTATGCCACACTACATCTGGATGGTGAGTCACATGAGCGGTGCTACCACGAGCTAATCACATTAGATCACACCCATATCACCTCTTACTTGAAGTTTACAGAGAGATTAATCCAGAGGCTTGATAAGAGAGACCCAGAATTGCATTTTAGGGACCTTGCACAACTGAAGCAAACAAGGAGTCCGAACAGTTTTATTTCAAAATTCTAGAGATTAGTCATAATGGTTACGGATGTATCTCAGAAAAGGTTTGTGATGTTGTTCACTGAAGGGTTAGTTGAACCATTGCAAGAGGCCATTTCCAAGACAAGGGATATGGAGGATGCAACGCCTAAAAATAAAGGATCTCCTAAACGCCCATCTCTTCAGTAAGCTAAAGATAAGCTACCTTTTTGGGAGGAAGAGACCGAAAGAAGCAAATTGGACCCTGGAACTCGAGATGAGTTACAAAGAAAGAAACCTTTTTATAGTTGAAGGGAGCCTTGGGAGCCAGGGTACATATGCAAGGGAAAGGGCAAAGTGCACTACATTGAGGTGCTCTCTGAAAGCAAGGGAAAAGAAGAATTAGGATCGGTGCAAAATGATGAGAATTCTAGTTTAGAAGGGCAGAAGCAATAGGTGGCACCATATCCACACTTTTAGAAGTCCCTAGCTACAATGCCTTCAAAGACAAAGGTACCATATAGGGGCATCGAATCATTGTCCTAATCGACAAAGGTTAACCCAAAATTTTATTGACTCAACATTAATAGCTAAAAGAGGCATCCCAACAAAGGACTTTGGGGGGTTTAATGTGGAGATGGTCGGCGATTTCATCATGGCATGCAATTAGATAGTCCCAAAGGCAAAGTTAAAAATTAGCAACTACGCCATGGTTTACAATTTCTACGTGGTGAAGTTGTGAATTCTTACATAGTACTAGGTATCCAATGGCTTACCACTATAGGGAAGCATTGGAAAAACTATCAAACCATCGAGACGAGATTCACTATAAAGGGAGGACAGAGTAGTCTTGAGACGCATGACGCAAGATTCGTTAAAGATTGCTACACGCTAACAAATGGCAGGTAGGAGTAGATAAAAGCACATGGTGTTATCACAAGATACTCGGCATATTAGCTCCCAACACAATTCAAATAAAGGAGGAAATTAATAGGCAAGGTCAGGTGTGGTGACTCAAACAGTGCCTAACTGTGTTGAGAGGTCAGTAGTAGTAAATCAAGAGTGCTCAGGAAGGTGGTGCAAGACCAAACAAGAAAGGCACCCACAGTTAAGAGGAGTCAACAATAGAGCCAAACAACAAGAGGAAGGACAAGTAAGATCAAATGATAAGGAATGAACAAGTGGAGGAAGGGTATTAGGAGACAGTTAGATCATCAAACCACCATGATATCTACAATACACTCATTCATCTCCGTGAGGGAAGTTGATTTACGAAGAAAATGGAGTCACTCATTATAAAAACACAACAAGAGATCCAACAAAAATATAGCATGCAGATGGGTCATCATGAACAATTATTCACTTCAACCTCGCTAGGAGCATAGTTGCAGGGGGAACAACTCCCCCGCCCCCTTTTGAATTACCCCGAAGCACGCTCCGAGCATGAGCAAATTGGAAGCACACTCCTGCAAACAATTAAAAAAAAATGTGACATTATTAAAAAATAAATAAAGTAATGTTAAATTATTGAAGTAAAAGTGACATTATCCTTTATCTTTCATTTTCATCCTTTTACTTAAATTTTGAACAATACCATGAAATGACTCGGGATGTTTGAGAGTGGTTCCAACCTCATTGGATTTCATATGGAGAAAGTAGAATTTTAGATCTCACTCAAAATCCAGCAAAATTATTAGCTTTTCAAGATTTCAAGGTTGGGGGGATTGCAATGTTTCCATTGGATTTTGTCATGTACTAGGGTATGGAACTTGTATTTAATCAAGAGCACCAGACCCTCTATGTACCTTCATGTTGGTGACATTGGTTGTCGAACTTCTTTATCATGACCCTACTAAAAATGTACCAACCCATCACTCAAACAAAATCTCGACTTGACATGCTACACTTTTTCTATCTTATGTTAATTGCTTAAAGGGTGATATTGATAACAAAGATCCCAAGATAGGCAATGATTTTGATGATATGTAGCTATTTGTTGTAGCATGAATTTTTTTTTATGCTAGAGGCCATCTAAAGCCCCTATTTGTTGATGTATTTTCAGTTCAGAGATGGATTACACTCAATGCTATTTTGGTTATGTGCACCCTTACATGCTATATAAATGAGAACCTGTAACTTGTGGATGTGGTTGATGAAGATTATAACTTCTAGATGATTGATGTTATATGGTGTAATCCATGTTTTATGCTTTTTATATCTAATTTATCATTCTACATGCTTTTATTGACATATATGCATCAAAATATATATTATATAAAAATTCGGTCTTGATTCACTCCCAAACCAAGAGCTTTTGTAAATGTTGCTCGTCGCTCCCACTTCCAAGTAACCTTGGTTAAGAGTTTATATGGGAGAAGAGTTACAAGGGTTGGTTCATGGCATGATGACAGGTAGCAACACTATTGCATTGGACAACCTTGAGATGATGCAGCAAAGTGTTGCCAAAGCTTTCAATTCGCTTGATTGGGATCCTGGTATTGAATGGAATTTGCTTGGGAACAAGCAAGTTTTGGGAAGGGGGGACTATAATGTCCCTTTTTAACCCTGAGAAGCAAAATGAGGTGAGTCATAGCCTATCTAGATCCCATGGGCTATTGACAGGAAAAATATAGTGGTCACCATAATAAGGTAAATAATAATTAAATAAAAGGGATAAAAAGTCATTTTCAGGAAATTAAGTGACCCGTGGTATTACCCATGGGTTTTGGGGGAAATTATTATTGAAAGAGAGAAGGAGATTGGAGGAGAGGAGATGAATTATAGAGGAAGTTGACGATGAGCTCTAAGAGTTGCCGAGAAAAGGGAAAACCCTAGTATTTCCAGTTTTAGTGTTGAAAGACACAACCTTATTGAAGATCATCGGTTTCGGTGTTGAAAGACACACCCCAGCCGATCTATCATTTTCCAAGGCCAAATCATTGATTTGCAGGTTGAATTTCTTCATTCTATTGTGCTTATTAGGTGGATGAGATTACAAAATTTTACAGGGTCGAGTTCATCAAGTTTGTTGAGGTCAGATTAAGCTAAGATTGTTTGGTTAATGAGAGTGTTGCACGAAGCAGGGGCAAAGCGGAGACGTATTTTGGAAGTAAAGCGTCAAAATTTTCCAAATAGCTAAGATGTGAAGCGTCTCAAAAGCGCATATATATATATATATATATATAATTTTGTGTTTATATTAAAGAAACATCCAAAATACCAAAGTAGTTGTAGAAGATATGAAAACATGCATATTTGTACATAAAGCAAGATAGATATGGCATCCATTGCACATCAATGTTTGATTATTCGAGCATCAACCATCTAGAATCTAGACTCTTGTCCTCTTGTCTAGCCTTTGCCTCTACTTTGTTTATCTAGGGATATTAGTCAACATTGCCCAATTTTGATCAAACAGCCTAATCCAAGACTTATAATATGGTAGTGAAAGCTTAACATGCCTAATCAATGGTTTTGACTTGAGTGAAGCATAATTTTTGCTAAGGCCATGACAAAGGAGTTCAACAAACAACACCACCAACGCAGGGGTACATATAGGGCTTGGTGCTCATTATTAAATGCCAATCACATAACCTCATACATGATATAATCTAATGAAATGCCACAATCCCATTGATCCTAAAATCCTGAAAACTATTAAGTCTGTTGAATTTTGAATGGGATATGAAATTCTATTTTCTCCATATGAAGTCTAATGAGGTTGGAACCACTCTCAAACATCCTGAGTCATTTCATGTAATTTTAAAAATTTAAGTCCACGGAACCATCCGCCTTTCTCTCAGATCTGCTTGCGACCTGCGGCCAATCCATTCCAGAACCTTGGATTGGGTTGTCGCTGTTCCATTTTTCTAGGAGCTGCAAAAAAAAAGGAAGAACCACGGATCCAAGTTTCACCCAAGGATTGGAGGCAGATCCTCCCAGGACGCCAATCCGCCTCTAGATCTGGGAGTGAGGATCCTACAACATTGGCTGAGACCGAGGGCCAAGCTAGCCATCTGCTTGGGCAAAGATTTCTAAGCCCAATGTTCTGAGCAGAAGCTGTAAGACAGGGGCTCCAACTCCACCATATTACCAAGGGCCGATTAAAGTTTAAATTGATAATAGAAAGGCCACAAATACCGTCTGATAGGATTAGTTGAAGGCCGCATTAGTGATTGTACAAGAAACAAACCCATCAAACTTCTAATCCCAAATTCCTTTATGCAGGGGCCAACTCAATCTGATGAAGCAGAATCAAGAAGCCACATAAATTGCAAGGATCGAATCACATGACAACTGTTTAACAGAATGCAGGGGTCGTTCTCTTGCTGGCAGGATTGTCACACCCTAAAACAGAGATCAAGGGTCGATTTCTCACAGTCAAAACCCTTGAAGACACATCAGCAGCCGATGAGTGGGAGATTAGTAGTAGAAGCCAAATTCGCTGGTGTGTGGGCCGTAATTTTCCATGAGTGAAGGCCAGCGTGTAACAACTGATCTAAGGAGCTGAGGCCAAACGATAACAGAATATATGGAGTGGTGGCCACACACAGCACTTGAGCCAAACAATTATCCTTTGTAGCAGATCAGTCCATGCCAAGACCAAATTACACTTCATGTAACAGATCGAGGGAGTAGGGAGTGACTAGAACATTGAAGAGACAGTACTCTCTACAAGTGAATTCTCTCTGCCAGAAGCCAAGCCAACCATTCATAGTTGGGGCCAAGAAGCCGAGTGGCTAAGACTGTGTGACCTCTAGTTGAGATGGGAGAACATTGGCTGAATTGACACTTTAAGGAGGTCCGCAATACTCTAGGCAAAGCATCTTAACAGGTTCTTTTTCTCTGAATTTCATGTAATATCTCCAAAGAATTCAAGCTAATAAATATAGTCCTGAACTTACAGCATTTTCCATTCCTGGTTTGCATTTTTCTTTGATTGTTGGTGAATTCCACTGGGTAAATTTTTAGAAGATTTATAGTGACTCTCATTAATACCCTAATCTCTGATGTCAAAAACCTAAATTCTTAGCAAATACTGAAAAGGGGATATTACACGGGATTATAAAAAAGATACAACAGCATTTACATTTGTGTGCAATTAGCACTGTGGAGCACCTTTAGATCCAAATAGAATGCCTGCTTCAGTTAAACACAACAGTATGATGTAAATTAATATACAATTGCTCTTATCAAGCAAATGCACGAAACAAAAGTAAGTTATCGTGGCAGGGGTCAAATCCCAATGAAGCGCACCAACAGGAAAGGGATGGTGGAGATGAAATGTAAACATGGCACTTCATTTGGGTGCAGATGCAAGGACGAGTGCATGCACAGGAACATATATTGAAATCCAGGTATGTATGATTCAAGGAGAGGTGCATCTCATAATTATGTGTGTGGAAGCGGGGTGTAAAATATACAGAAACCTATGGAACGAGAAAAAGAAGAGAAATTTAATTATATGAATAGTAAAAATTTAATGCATAAGACCCTGTCATCTGAACTGTAGACCGAACAGCAGCACTCTACAATCTATATGGCTCTGCAAAAACTTGGGGATGGATACACAGTTGTGGAAAATACAAATATCGAGGAAAGTTAGTAGGTATACAATCTATATTTTGGCACAAGGCACATAAATTGGATCTCTGAAACATGTTGACAGGAAGTAGAAAACAGTGCACACATGTTAAACACACAATATCAACAGGGTGGCCATGAAATATGCAAGGGAGACTTTTTGGATAGCCTAATGGACACAGCCATGTAACCAATCAAAAGGCATGGAAAATGCAAATAAGACCTTTATCAGACTACTGGACATGGAGAACGTGGATTAGACCCCAAAAAACAGAATATTGGGCATGACATTAAACACTACAAATCATAATTCTGGATTGTTTCGAGGGAATGTCCTTCAAGTTTTACTGAAAACAAGGAAAGGCAACTCATGGATTGGGAGACGTGATCTTGCGACTGGGAAACGTGGTCCTGCAACTGGGAGACATGGTCCTGGGACCGACAGAGATGCAACCACAGCACTAGCACATACAGGTTGGTTCCCTGCAACAAGTTACCAAGCAATAGAGAACAGTGCACAAATTGAGCATTTGAATTGCTATTGGGCCTAAAATACACACGGTGGGCATGAAATATGCAGGTCAGATTCTTCCAATAAATTACTGAACAGATTCATTTAGCCAATCACAAAGCATGAAAAATGCAAATCAGACCGTTAATCAGGGTTTTAGGCATGGAGGACTTGGAGTAGAACTTTAAAAAGAGAATATCAGACATGAGGTTGACTTAAATCATAATCATAGTTTCAGATTGGTTCAAGGGAATGCCCCTCAAGTTCCACCAAGGACTGGGAGACAACCCCATCACTACGAAACAGGGCCTCGCATCTCCCAAGATGAGAACATGTCTCTCAGAAACACTAAGAACTATTAAGCATTTATGAAATCTAGATCACAAGGAGTTTGACCGAATAGAGCTCAATTTTAATTGATTGCAGAGTAGCTTATAACCTTCTTTAATGGCAGAAGCTGGTTTTACTTTGAATCATAAAATACTGATTTGAATTTATCTAATGATAAGAACCAAAACCACTTTGTCTTAACTTTTAAGTTAAGTTGCACGAAGCGCCCAAACGTTTCAGAGTTTCCAAAATAGGCATGTTTAGAAATGTCACCTCCCAAAAATGGAAACGTCAGGCGAAACATCATATATGTTTGTATATTTATAAATTAGTGAATAACACATTATCTTGCAAGAAAAAAGGGAATAAGACCCATAGATGACAATTTAAAAGGAAAACCAAGTATATATTAACTCTTATAGATGATTACACAGTGGTCGAGTTTCGATCCAATTTCAGCCAAGTTTCGGAGTTTCGAGTACAAGTACGTCACAAAATGTCGGGTTCCTAGAATTTCGTGTAACATAGCTTTTAAGGTTCCTCGGCAGTTGAGGTGGAAAAGGTAAAAATCAGCATAGATCTATCTTAAATCCAGATTTATCATGCACTGAGAGGGATCAAATTCCTCGAGATGCAAACCTTTCCTCAAGTGCCTTTGATCTTAAAAAGAATTCCTCATTGCACATGATAATTCCGGAGCTAAGATGGATCTAAGCTGGTTTTTACTTTCTTTCTTTCTTTTTGCCTTAGAGATTTGCCTTTTTTAATCTGAAGATAAATGTTAGCATTCAGAATTTCAATTGTGAATCATCAACATCTCTTCGAAACAGACAAGAATTCTGGTCACTCTACACACCAACCATGCATAGTTGTACTTGTACACAGTTTTTCAATTCTTTTTCGTGTATTGAAATTTAAGCTCAAAGAGAGGAACCGTAAGAAGTGTCCTGAGTTGATGAAATATCGCATGGTTCCATGAAGGCAAGCACACAGGAACTAATCTCTCATTGCGATGAACATTGAGGCCAACTTAAAAACAAATTGGTATGCTTCACACTAGGCCTGCTCAAAAGTGGTGGCCATCTGCCTAATGATTGATTTTTATCCTGGTCCATTTCAACGTCCCATTTTACTGATCCAACTTACCATTACTATCATCTTTTCTTTTATTTCAGAGTCCAGAACTAAAAATTACATGATAAAATACAAGATTCAAAATTCCAAACCCTTCACCTTCATGTCCTTTCTCTCAATATTTATCTGCTTTTAACATTGATCTAGGAGATTCTTTCGCACTCCCACTTTATAACTGCATGGATGTACTATCTTAGTCCCACTGACCTACTTTTGTGTTCATTTGGTGGACATTAATAAAACTGTCTTATCTCCCATAGACTAAAGCCCAAGCACATAGGTCCTTTACTGCAGAATAAAAAACCAAACTGAACCCGGGGCTAACAGCAGGCAATCACCACCTGTTAAACATTTGATTTCACTTACAAAAGTAAATATGATCGCGAACTGATGTATAAATTTGTAAGTAGTTAAGACTAACGCTGAGATTATAACAATCATTGTACAAATAATAAAAACGCTATGTGGGACACAGAGTATCAGACTAATGGGCATTTAATATTTATCTAAGTCGCATGATTTGTGTTAACGTTCCAATTTGGCGACAATTTCCAGTGTAAAATTATGACAAAATTCACCCATAAGTTGGACAATCATAAATAAGCATAGCTTTACACAGTTAAAAAGAGGAAATAGATAAAACACTGAACGTGATCGCCTCTGGATTCTTTGTTGAATACTTTTGGAGATGATGATTTGGAAAGTGTCTTGGGTAACTGGCAACCACGGCAGGCTACAGTGAAAATGTGAATGCCTACTACACATGGAGTTTACATTTAAACCCTGACCTCGACCAGATCAAAAAGTAGAAATAAAGCAGTGTGAGACCAAAGATGTATGAGATTCTTCACCAAACAATCACCCGATGAGAAAATAATTACGAAAACTAAGATCAACCCCACAACTTCGGCAAAACATCCTTCCATATTTGATCTGATTTTCAGACATCTGACAGCATTTCGCAAACTAAATGGCTTTAAATTCAAGAAAAAAAGATGAGGGAAGAAAGAAAAAATGGAGACAGGGGTTTGGAAGTACCCGGGTATCTTGTTAACTTCGAATTCCACGCCTTCGCGAACGAGCACATACACCTCGTTCTGGAAGGGCTCCGGCATTCGATTTGAATATAACGGTGGGTTCAACGCCATCTCTGCTTCACAGATTACGAATTTCTCTCTGCACAACCAACCAAGAACTCCAATTTCAAACAAAACACAATGCCCACTTTACAAGTCCCCGCGAATACGAAGTTTCTATACAACGCTGGACAATTCTTTTGCATTCGCCACGTAGGCGTTTCAGAACACTTTCGATTTACGTTATACAACTGGGCTCATCGAACAAACTACAACTCCACATACATACAGTGCCATGGTTAAAATTTCTAACCCCGATTTGTCTGGTAAATTTGTAAATTTGTGGATTGGTAAATTTGTAAATTAATTAAAATTTATAAACACCGAACTCTTCGGCGCCTATAATCTATCATAGGAGAAAGAACATCTTTGTAGGTTTATGGATATTTATTTACATAGCTAAATATTAATTTATAAAAAATTAGACTTCTTTTATAAAGAGATATATATAATTATTTGCCATTATTGATATTTTAATGAAAAAACATATTTATAAATGTTTTAAATTGGAATTTTTTTTTGTAGATATTTAAATTTATAGATAAATATTAATTTATAAATATTAAGATTTATATATATACATATATATATATTATATGTGATTATTGATATTTAACTAAAAATATATATTTGTAAATGTGATTATTGATATTTAACTAAAAATTTATATTTGTAAATGTGATAATTGATATTTTAACTAAAAATATATATTTGTAAATGATTAAATTCGAATTTACTTATTTTGTATGTGATGAAAAAAGATTAAAGAGAAGGTGAAGGTGGTATCATCGTAATTACTTCAAGTATTAACTAAGAGAGACATGGATACCACCTTTCCTCATAAGGTACCACATGGTAGGCATATAATATAGTGCATTTACTGTAGTGATGAATTCTCATTCAAGTAAATCCTTTCGTGTGTGCATGAGGAGGTCTAGAGGATTTATTTTTAGATTTGGGAAGCTTCTTGATATCCCTCCATGTTGGATAATGATGACTTCTAGTATAGTGTGTTCTGCCTTTGGTAATTGGTTATTTGGCCTTGCGGGGTTTTTCATCCACCCATTATTGTTGAACTTAGTTTGAAAAGCTTACATCTTTGGCATTCATAGGGTGGTTTGGTGTTGGGGCTTTGCTTGGTTTTTTTTCTAGGGGAGGACCGGACCCTCCTAGCCTGGTTCCTTACATCCGTTGTTGACCTCATCTCATCTCTAGTATTCAACCTCTTGTTCTTTGATGAACGATTTGGATTCTAAGAGCATTTTTCTTGGTTTTGCATGTTGAAAGGCTCCATATTATAATAATAAGATGACGATTGTTTCTCAAAATTGGTCAAAGAATATATATCTATGTGGGGCGTATTTTACTTTTCATTGTTGTGAATGTTTTAGATAGATGTTTGAGGTCATTCACTGTGATATACAAACTTTACTCGCAAGCTAAATAATCCAAATGACTCTGTGTATATATATGACATGACATGATCAAATATAATAAGGGTCCCATATATATAGCTAGGCAGGAATGTCCTTTCATGAAGAGTCATGTCCTTTGGAACATGTCCTTTCCCAATTATTTATTAACTATGATTGTGATAAATTATTTTTCATACCATTCACTTAAGTGGGTGGCACCGACTATAGTCTAAGTTACAAGTTATTTCAATATCTGACATAATGGCAAGGCAAACATCCTAGATTGTGCAAGGGTGTAAGTGGCAGAGGCTCACATAGGGAAGCAAGAGTCAAAGCCTAATCATCCACTTGACTCTCCCACATGTAGACACCATTCAAAATTAAACAAGAGATCAAAGAAGTAAAAGAGGAGATCAACATGGATCATGATTATCATTCAGTTTCTAAGTTAATCCCCACTATTGTAGACCAAGTGCTAGACATCAATCACACAAGAGAATGACAAAATCAAAACCTTCGCACAATTGATCTTTATTTGCAACTCAATTTTTTAATGGGCGAAGTTCCCCTAGAGAAGAATGACACAAAATATGAGAATTTGTTGGCGATGGATGAGCTCTAACATTAATTAAGAGAAATAGACAAATGCATTGCAAGAATCGAGACAATCATATTGCATGGCAAGGGGCTAGCTCAACTAGATAGTCCTATGGATCATATGCTTATTGAGGTCTCCACCTCTTCTTAAAAATCTAAATAATAAGCGTTAGTTTCCATACTTGGTTTCTTTGTGCGACTTTGCTTATGATAGTTGTTGCTCTAATTTTAGTTTATAGTTTTTGGTGTCGAGATGTTAGCTTATGGTAAGCTTTTACTACAAACTTTTAGGTTGATATGTTAACCTTGGCTCTATTTTAGTTTTGATTGTGTGCTCTCTTTTTTTAATCTACATGCTACTTACTGATATTTTGAACAATTAAAACCTATTATTTTGCCAATTGATTGGTTTCCCTTGTGATAAACTAAAGGTAAACAAAGAGCTAGATAATATGTCATTCACTATGGTCAATATAATGTTTTAACTTAACAAAATCTTTATAAGAAAGGAATTTACTCGATTAATTTTATAATATAATTAATTTTAGAAAGTTTTCATCCAACTTCTTTTTTTATATATTCTTTCAATATCAAATTATAAGTTCATGATGGGAAACTCAATTTGCAATCTGTCATGTTATGAAGTATTATGTAAATCATGAGTTTCAAGGTTCAAATCCCTACGGGTGAAACCAACAAAAAAAACATATTATTACATTATGAGCAAAAATTATCCTAAGGAGGGTACCCATGAGCGAGTGTTGTCAACCCCCTCCCCGCCGCCCGCCCCCCCCCCCCCCCACTTTGATATGACGCTAACTCACGCAAAAGGGGGCTACAAATCCCACCATACTTTGCACATTACATGTGCTCCCATCACTTCATCTATCATGGCAAGAAGCTGACAAAAGGTTAAACATATTTCAAATATTATAGGCAACATAGGGAGGTATAGGAGGACTTAGTAGGAAAATTCTATCAAATTGGTAGACATGGAGGAAAAAATTGACAGTATAACCACAAGCTAACCATTATAGCCAAGAGATCAACGAACATCTCCTTCTCCTTATATGAGGATAGTGACCAACCATTGCAAATGCCTTAAAATTATGCCCAATAGTTGTTATAACTCACTAGTTTTGTGCTTGCAGCAATAATAGTTTTTTTTGTCTTCTCATGTCGATGTGTGTCAAGGTCTAGCACAACCAACTTGGTTTTATAAGTTTTTATTTACAAGATGCTCTAGTTAGACGAGGTTTTAACAACCTCGAGACTTTGAACTTATGTTACTAGTCTCATTTCGCTTCGGGCAAACAAGTAGCAGGGAAAGTTTTGGTCTATGCAATCCTCATTTGACATAATGCAGAGTGTCTAATTTCAAAAAATAAATGGGCAAACATTTTTTATTTTATAAAGTGAATTATATTTTTTTATTTTTTGTTACAAAAATTGGTGAATGTTATTAGCAAATGCATATAGAAGGGTAACATAATTATATAATACTTGTAATATTAGAAGTTGTTAGAGTAACTTATTATTCAAAATTTACAATTTCAAAACTACATAAAATAAGCTCATTCATATAAAAATTTACTATATCTTAAAAGAATACACCCTCATAATCAGGGAATCCCAAATTTTCTATTAATTTAAAACCAATCATTTTTTTGAGTAGCCAAATTAACTTGGAAGTGAACCAATTTATTATTATGTAATGAAACCATTCAATTTTACAATTAATTTAATAATTATAAATCAAAATTTAAATTTAAAATTGCTTAGCGAAACGTTAAAAAGGCATATATATAAAAGCCATAAAAAAAATAAAAATCAGACTTAAAAGTCAAGAAAAAAAGAAAATTTCTAAGTCAAAAACAAATTAAATTATAAGAAGTCAAGAAAGAATGGAAATCATAAAGGTAAAGAAAGACTTCGAGTCAACTAAAAAATGATTAGTTTAATTTTATTAAATTTTAAATGGAGAATATAAAGTACGTTTATATTTTATCATAAAGTTGAACTTAAAAGTAGTTGCGACATTGTGATACCTTTCCGATAAGTCTTCTAATGAGAGTCAATCTTTCCATGCTGAAAAAACCACCCTCTATGCTAAAAACTTAATCCTTCTATGGTGTTTTGTGGAAAATTCAGATATCTTATAGCAACTATAAAAGATTAGAACATATCCTAACATATGCTTTAATTGGTTAAAGCAACAAAAGATTAGAACACCAAACAACATATTTCAAAACATAAATCTCCACATTAATTTGGTAAAGTATTATGTGTGAAGGTTCAAATCATAAAGAAATGTACAGGTGAATAAAATGATGATGGTGATTTGAACTACTAGATTGATTTAAGAGATTCTTGAGATGAAAGAAAGATGTGAATCTTAGTTTACATGTTCTTGATTATCAATATTTTCATGTTGAGGCTCTTCTTATGATAGAATTTTGTCATAATACCATATTAGTATTGGTGATCTAGAAACCTGGATTAGGCTTTTAACTCATGCCTAATTTCAAATCTATTAATATGAGGTTTGGTAGAATTTTATTTTTTATTTTGTTGGATACTTTTTTAATTGGGTTTCAATTCAGTGTAAATTGTGGAAACGTTTTGGACTTTTAATATTGTTGTCCTGGTGATGCATCAACATTATTAGAAGTATTGTCATGTTCATATTTTATAATAAAGATCTCTAGTTTTGAAATCCATAAATGAACTGTTGATTTGTGGTAGCATCGGATGTGCACTAGCCATGAAAATTGGTGAAGATGCTAAGGCACATAAGATCTCCAAGGTCCAAAAATGGTTTGGGGAAATTCCACCCTGTTGGAAAGATATTAAAATAATTAATATTTTTAATGTGGTTCCTAAGTCTAAACTTAGGAAAATTAAAATATTAATGTGTATTAATATAAAACTAGGTGAGAATGTTCTAAATGACATGGATCAAGCCAAATCTAATCTTAGCGGTTGATTAGGGACTTAATATCGGTCATTGAAGACTCAACAGGAAAATTATAAGAGGACGTTTGAGGGTCAGATGCAGTGACACCAAGTTGATCAAGAATTCGATTTTTTGGGGTAGGGTTTGCTTAGAAATCGAGGTAATGATCTGTTACAGCGAGGGGCAATCTAGCAGAAGGCTGAGAATACATATCAGAGAGGCAGAGAAAGTGCCAGAGAGATAGTGCAAAGCCTAGGAAGGCTAACACGGAGGTTGAGGAGGCTAGCGCAGAAGACGCAGAGGGCCACAAGGCTAACGCAAAAAGCCAAGACGCTGACGTAGAGGCAGCAGAGGTTGACACAAAGGCTAGCAGAGCTAATGCTGGGCTAAAGAGGCAGCGCTAAGAAATTTTCATGGGGCAGACTGAGAGCTGAGAGGCAAACGCATAGCAAAAGAGGGTGACACAGTTCCACGGAGAAGCTTGGAGCAACTTTCACTCTCCAGCTAAGGAACTGTCGAAGTTGTTGTGAGACCAATCATCAGGTTGTTGATTAACCGAAATATCTGTCCCCAAAGAGAGGTACTTCTACCAAGGAAATCTTTGAAGGGTGAGCCATTTCTAGCACCCTAGTTGTATTCAGAAACTACATAATAATAAAACCCTCATATCTATTGCACTGATTATCCCGCATTGGGTTTTTCCGAGGACGATTATCCAAAAATAACAGTGTCCCTTGTGTGTTTGTCTCAGTTATTTTAGTTGTTGATCTGTATATGTGTTAAGGTTGCATTTGTGTTTATTTCAGTATTTATATTTATAAATAACTTGTTAATGGAAAGAACAAGTAGGAGATAATAAAGCAGATAATGCAGTAGGGATTTCTGGGGTGTTAGACTTAGAAATTTCAACATGGCATCAGAGCATTGCAGATCACAGGTGAACTAAAGGCACCAACAGTCATCTGAAGTATTTGCAGTAGTAGCAGCGGTCCTGAGAGACAGCGTTGTTTCAAAGCAGAAGCAACAGACAAGAAGTGATGTGGAGGACCTGCATCATCATTTCGAGCCAGGAGGAGGGTCAGCGGAGAAGCAGAGAGGGGCAAATTAGACCTACACAGTGCCTTGTCATCTTTCTCAACCAGGAAGGATCGACATTGTCGCCAGGAGGTGCAAATTCTGCCATTGTCGGGATTGCATAGAGCCTGAAAGGATCAATTTCTTTAGTTGCTAGGGCTTGGGGATTTGTGGGAAGATTGTGATTGAGAAGCTAGTGGGGTATTGTTTTTGTCAGTGCAGAACAATACCTAAGGAGACAGAACCAAGGTAGAGGAAGTCACTACCTTAACAGATTTCTAGCCAAGAAACTTAGATTCGAGTTGCAGTTGCATTTGCAAGGAGGATTGGAGAGGAGTGGTTCGACAGCTGGCTAAAGGCTTTCCAGGAGGGAAATTAGGACTTAGAGGGAGATTTCCAAGAGGGAAGTCGAAACTTATAGGGAGTCCAGACGAGGAGCTAAAATGGCATTGAACGGACTGAAGGATCAGGACAGGTTGGACGAGGCCTCCAACTTTGTCATATGGAAGGCCAGGATCCTAGAATTCCAGGATAGACATTGCATCAAGGACTTTGCCTTGAGAACCATGGCTATCCCGGTCGACCCAGCTGAGAATGAGAAATATGAGGATGCAATGGCGAGGGCGAAGTGCATGATCCTATATGGGGCCAAATATCATGTCATACCACATATTGCTGAAAAGAACACAACAAAGGAAATGTGGGATACTTTGAAGGGGGGCTAGATTGGTCTAAATTAATTGTCAACCCAGGGTGCGTTTACTTAGAGGCGTGTGCCTAAAATATATAAGCATAAAGGATCTACTTTAAGTCTATGATTCCTAAGTTACAGTGCTGAGATTAAATTTATTGTTAAACTAACTAAGCATTAAATCATGTGCTATTAACAACTAAAATGCAATTCCTATCATGCTGTATATGATTATCTTGAAAGGCTCGGTCCCCTTACAGAGACATCAACATGCAACCCTGGGTTGAAGATGATCATGCACTTCTTTGTATGCATGCAAATGCTGCTAAGCTGGGTTGCTTGATTGATGAAGTCCTGATCCTAACAGGTCCCTTTGATATGCCTAAACAGGTCCCTTACTGCTGATATTCTGTTGGTGCTGGAAGCATAGTTTCTGTGAACAAAACAGGTCCCTCTACATGATATTTACAACCAGGTCCCTCTGATAAAAGGCAATAACAAGACAACTTATTCATTGAAGCCTGGAATGGTGGAGGAAAGTCAAAATTACAGTCGAGAGATAAAAAAAATGAATAATGATATGCTCCCCTCCCCCACAAAATTGTTGTGACTTGTCCTCAAGTCAACATTCAGCTGAAAATATGAAACAATGAGAAAGAAAAGAATTCGTACTTGCCAACGAATTGGTTTTCAAGTAGGAATTCAAGGTTAGAGTGTGCCAGAATCTGGTTTTCACATCTAACCCATTTATGTGTTTTGTGATTTTTTTCATGTTTTGTTTCTTTTTATTTTGTCTTTTGTTTTTTTTTTATATATATATATATATTTTT
>APFE030165294.1:142945-183178 GCA_000404065.3 Pinus taeda | reverse complement strand
CAGCAGCTTGGGTGAGTAAATTCTCGATTTAGGCAGCAAACGACATATTCCGCATGCACAACGCTCCCAAAACGACAAGTGAAAATGACACAAAATGGTCATTTCGCGACATTTTATGCAAATTTGGGACTTTTGGCGCTTTTCGGCGATGACGTCATCGGTGGGACTGGGTACGGCAGGGTGACGTTGCGGCTGACGTGGGTGGCCACGTGGCAGGGCATGTGGGCGGATGGATGACGTGGAGGCGACGTCATGCTGACGTGGGTATGACGTCAGCGGGACGGGGCAGGCGGTTTGTGGTTTCCCCGGAGCACCCTCGGGTGGTATGCGGTAGAGGGGGGGGGGGCTTCGAAACAACCCGGGCGGTTGTGCGTGGTGGGGTACGGCAGTGAAACGCCAATCCCCCTAGATGTTAAACCTCTGCCCATTCCCAGGTGAGATTGACCGCCCACCGTTAGATCTGTGGGGCCGACGATCGAACGGTTGGTGGCGGATGCGATGTGACATTGGTTTATGTCTACGGGGACCCGCCTGATTAAAATAATAAATTAAATAAATTGCTCGCGGGGTGGGATTTAACTTAGGGTTAGCGGGTATAATGTATATGCGCCCGTTTATAAATGTTTTATTTAAAAAACATTATAACAAATGTATTAGCACGGAGGGGTAATGAAAGGGTTGTGAGGGCGGAGACCTTGGGTTTTTAATTTTTTAACCAAAGTTTTTGATTAAAACCCATAGTTTAGGGTGGTGGAGGGTTAATATTAGCCCCTGATGGATTAATATTCCCCAAATCATGACTATATAGCTATATTGCTAGGGGGAGGGTATTTACATAGATTTTTTGGGATTTTCACATAGATCTTTGTAGGATTAGGGAAGGGGAATGCTTAGGGAGCTAAATATTACATTAGTTGTTAATATGTCATTGTGAGGTGAATGTGTAGGGGCAAATGCTAAGCTTGAAGAAGTAAAACTTAGGGATAGAAGATGAGTGGAATTGAGTGTAAAGATTTTTACACAAGAAATGTGGCTTCTTTTCCTTAAATGAACTTCACAGTTTAACCTGGTACTTTGTCATGGAATGAAGTGAAACAGGACACTTGAGCAGATCCCAAGGTCCTTGGGGAATGTTAATAAATGATGTTTGGGGAAAAGGGGGAAATTAGACATGCTTCCATTGTTATGTCCTCAAACATCTGCCATGGTGCCAATACTTTGAATGGGACGAGTCTTGCTCTTGATAAGCCAACTGGTGATGGCCCCTTCACTTCTGCAACCTTACACTACTTACCCAATCTAGCAATCCTAATGTTTTTTCTTCACTTGAAATGGGTGCACTTGAATTAGCAAACCCTGATTGTTCTCTTTTTCTTTTGACTACCCTCCTATCTAAATCTACCCTTATTTCTCCCAAGGACCCAGATTAAGCAGTTGGGCTCCTTCATTTCTCTACCTAGCTTAGTCATCTGCCAAGCTTGAGCTGTTTGGATAGGAATCACTCTATTCTGCAACAAGCAATTTAAACATGGCATGGTCCAAATTAAACTGTTGGGCCATCCATCAAGTGTGATTAGCAGCAGTATTTGCACATTGTAATGCTGCCAATAAGATAGTAGTGGCATTTTGACTGGCCACTTTCCTGGTCTTTGATTTTGAGGTTCATTTTCACTATTCTTTTCTGACCAATTGATTTTCTTGCCTTTTGATTGTTCTTTTAAGGCATACCCTCTTTTAATCTTTAAATTTTCGTAGTCTGTATACTTAATATGGAACTGCAACATGCAATGATGAGCATATTTAGCCCTTCCATTGTCAATCATGAAAGATGAAACCTATTGGTATAGGAACCTAACACCCCCCATGATATTTCTTCAACAATGATAGGTTTGATTGAAATATCGACCTTAGTGGTAGGTGAGATATTAGACATGTTCCCTTCCTCAAATGTGTTTGGTGCAAGTATGGGATTTTTAATTCAATCTATCTATCCTAGTGGTAGCAAATACATTGATGTTATGGTGCAAACATCGTGTTTCGGTGCATCGAGAGGAACAAAGGCTTTTTCATGTAGGAATAAAGAGTGGTGATACATGGCATCTCAATGACGCTCGAGCTTCGTCATGGCCTCTAGAATATATTTGTCTTAGTGAAAAATATTATCTAATGTTGAACCAGGTTTTATGAGGTCATGAGGGAGGAGTTTCGTCTTTTCTATGTTGAAAGATAAGAAAGACAATGATTCGGTGTTTGATTCCATAGAACCTAGCGATGTTGACAATGTGAAGACAGCCTTGACACTAAAAAATGATGAGAAGACAACACGAAACATGGTTCCTATGGAAGAGGAAATGGATCGTATATGATGTTGTGTGTCATCAGCATTAGGTGGTGGTAAAATTTCTGTAATGGTGGACTGATGGTGAGTAGGAGTGGGTTCCCATGATACCATCACTATCCAAGGAGCCAAAGTATATTCCTCTACGTGAGGTTGGTGCTGAATTCTAAGGATATGTCTGAGAAATATGAGAGTAACTGGTCCAAATACCACACAAAAAACTAGTGCTAACACAATAAATTGTGTAGGTGTTATATCGTCCATAATGTTGGACGATGATGCCTGGTTGGTGTTATGAGGTGGGGCATTCTTGGGTGTTGACAACTTTGGATCTTAGTATCAACATGAGGTGTCTCCACCAAGGTTAGGTTGTCTCAATGCTACTCTCGCTACTCGAAAACTTGGAAGGTACGAACAATTCCACATATAGTATACTTGAGAGTAGATGTGACATTGATGGCACGACTGTCTAGCACGTTTAGGTCATGGACTATGGCCCAACAAGCAAAAGATGACTCAATCCTTACCCGATTCCTGACTTTGATTTACCAGGTGGTTGGGTCTATCGCATAGGGCATACATGTGGGGTGATTTTGATAATGCGTCCTGAAGCCATTTTATCTTTTTTCTAGATCTTAACCGATGGCGGTGGGGGTTAACATGTTTATCAGTGCCTGGATGTGTCTCAGGTGGTGTTTTTTCCTTGAATATGCACAAGATGGAGCTAGAT
Source organism: Pinus taeda (assembly GCA_000404065.3). NCBI lineage: Eukaryota > Viridiplantae > Streptophyta > Pinopsida > Pinales > Pinaceae > Pinus > Pinus taeda. The sequence goes on along the minus strand of APFE030165294.1, from coordinate 180,110 downwards.
CCATCATCCCCCACTAGTGTAGTGCTATCAGTGGATTGGGTATCTGGTTCAACTAATGTTGAGTTCTCAGTGATGAGTCGACGCTTGAAATCTAAAGTTTCACGGAATCGGGGAAGGTGTGGGAAACATCGAATATGATGATTTCCTAGACAAATGTGGAAACTATGATGCCTATGTCTGGGTTTGTTGCTTGGGGTGACATGTAGGGTACGGTAATACCTCGTAAATTCCCATAACTCAATACATTTGTTTATGAAATGGTCTAGCTTGTCGCATAAAGCACACAAGGAGGAATGTTAGCTTGTCACTGATTCTGGTTGTCTCTACGTATGGCGGGAGGTTGAGTGACTAGAAGACGGATACGAGCATGAAGCTTCTTCCCTCATAACATAAAAAATAGTTTTAGATCCATCATCTTCCATTAGCGTAGCTATTAGTGATGGGGTCGTGGTATTGGCTTGGGTGACTGCACCTAAAGAATCTCGATATCGAGGGATTTCGAGGAGATGATGAGTATAATTCTTGTATTCTGTGCATATGGCACATGCATGGTTGGTGCAAAATGTTTAAGTAAATGTAACTAGGTTCGGTCTTCATAAATGTACTTTTGATATTTGTATTTATTCAAGAAAATAAATATTATTTTTATAATATATGTCAATGAGTTTTTTGCTCATTGGAATAGGTCTAGAACATGTTAAAGTGCTATAGTTGAGTCAAAAAGTCAAAAAAAATATGTTGAAGACCTTAAGGGCATGTTACACTAGGTAAACTTATTTATTAGAGTCAAAGAAGACACCTCCAAGCAAAGTCAAGTCTCCTTCAAGCGTGTGTCACCACCAAAGAAGCAAACCAAATAAAATAAGTCAAGTCAGCCTAAAAGGAGGGACAAACCTCTATATATATATATATATAGGTTGTCCACTCCCTCATAACACCATAACTTACCACTAAAATTAGTGAGAAAGGAAGGCTGAAAAAGGTTAAAGAAATACAAAGTAGAAGGAGCCTCTAGTGCAACGAAGAAGAAGAGACCTAAACCGAAGTTGAAGGGACTGTTTTTAGGGTGAAAAGCAATCACACGTGTGAGAAATAGAGGACAGTCTGCAGTCACTACAGCAACAAGAGAACAATCACATATATCTCATGGTTTGGGCTAGTAACATAGGCCTATAAGGCCTCCTACTCAAGCAAAGTAGGGAGCCTCTCAACTGAAGGAGAAAGGAACAGAATTATAAGGGATACCTCCCACAGATGCGAGAAATTAGGGTTGCGTGCTACCATATCAAGTTTGAAACTACATCTTAAGAAAGGGCTTGGTTGGAGGAAGGATAAAGTAATCTTCATATGTAAAGTAATCTACCAAGTAAAAAGGAGGAATATATCTTATAGAAGATACCTAAAAAGGACTACTATCAGTTTCTGGAAGAAGGACGAAGTGTCAAGAAGCAAAGTGCCTGAAGAAGGAAGACTAAGTGCTAGGGAAAAAAGTGCAGAAATAAGGACTTGAATTGTGATTGGAGGAAATTCTAGTCAGGGGTATAGGGTTTGGCATTGATCAATAAGAAGACTCAATAAGAGAAAAACTTACCGAATGGTTTTCCTCTCAAGAGAAGAGAGGTTTTGCCCTGGCAGAGAGCAACCATCTTGTGTTCTTGTTCTTATGTTTTTGGTAGAAGTTTGATGAAGAATACAAACATGCATTAACAATAAGAAGATGAATATTAAGCTAACAAGAAAATTAAAAAGACTTCACAAATTGTTATAAAGTCAATAAGAATCTAACTACACCTAATTGCCCTTGATTCTTCAACATGGTATCAGAGATAAGGTGACACATCAAGGAAATGGAATCTCAAGAACACTCATCAAGGAAGGAAATCTACAAAAGTTGAAGCATCAAGCCAAGAAGTCTCAATCACTTCAAGGACAATAAGGTCTAGTAGACATCACCCATCAAGGAAGACTACAAAGTAAAAAGAAGATCCTTATATAAAGTCACCTACAAGAGGAGAAAATCAAACATGGACCTACATCATCTACAAGCCATCAAGCACATCTCATCATCAAGAAAGTCCACTTGGAGAAAGAAACTTGAAGAACATCAAGATATAAGGAATGCAAGCCATCAAGTCTTCAAGGAGAAATCAATTCCACTACATCTCAAAATATATCATGTATATTTCCCCTTCTCAATATACGTCAATGTATTTTTGCAAGGAAAGCAACAAATTGGTAGGTACTAATATCTTTCTTGAATGGAAGAAGATGACCGATTTACTTATCAAGGAGAATGAACTCCTAGAACACATCAAAGAGAATTTCACTATTCCTTATAAGGAAAAAGATCAAGCCTTAGCCAAGTATAAAAAGTATGAGACAAAAGCTCAAAGGATTCTAATAGAATCCATCAAATACTTTCTCATTCCTTATATCTCCAAACTTGAAACATCAAAAGATATCTATAATAAACTAGTAGAGCTATTCTCGGTAACCACAATTGGAGAAGTGATATGTCTATGAAATGAATTGTACAAAATGAAGATATCAAAGAAAGGAATGGCTATGTACTTCATGAAGATCTCTAAGATGAGGGATCAACTGCAAGAGCTAGGGTAAGTCATGTCTGACAGAGAAATTACAACTGTAGTACTCAACGCTTTACCTGAGGATTTGGGAAACTTCCCAACAAGCATATATGCCAAGAAGGAAGCCATACAACTAAGTGAAATGTTTTCTCTATGAAATATAGAGGACACAAGACTCGAAGAAAAGGAAGATGTGGGATCAAGGGAGAAAGCATTTGCTACCATGGCCAAGAGAAAAGGAAAATTTGGCAAATTTGGTCCACGAAGAACAAACAATAGAGATCTGTCCAAAATCCAATGCTATGGATGCCAAGAATATGGACACTACAAAAGGAATTTTCCTAAACTAAAGAAGGACAACAACAACAAAAGAAAAAGGGAATAAGATCACATGACCCAAGAGGTGAAAGAAGAAGAAAAGAAGAAAAAGAAGGAAGATCCTCTGGATCTCCACTATGACTAAGTCTACTTCTTTACCTAAAGTATTATTTCAAAGTTTTGAGTAGTATAGGAGCATGTAGGAATAGAAAAAAATTGCATGTCTAGAAACATCTTCTAGAATCTAGAATCATGATGTACATAGAGATTGAAATACTCGTGTAGAAGGAGAATTTATAATAGAACAAAATGCATGGTTAGAAATATCTTCTAGAATATAGGATCATGGTAGATATAGATCAATATATTCATGTAGAAGGAGCATACCTAGTATAAGACCTCGTCCAAAATTAAATAAAATTGATCATGATTAAGAATATTAGAAGACCTCCATCATCACAAAGAAAGAAACATTTGCAGGATAAGGGTCTTCAAGATCCTATAATGGAATATTCAAAATAAGGTTCATAAACAAAAGTAGATGTCTCATTGGGAACCCCACTCATGGGATTCAAGAAAAATATGATATGCAGGCAAGCTTAGATGAAGCAAGAAGGGACACACCAAGGACAACCAAATGAAACTAAGATGATCAAAGGAGAATCAAGATGAGGTATTTATACATCAAAGTTTAGTCATGTTATCATATGTATATTATTGAGTCATGATCAAATAACATGATCAAATAGGAAATAATCTCTTTCACCAATGACATGCTCGAAGGCATGTACTACAATGAAATGAAGGTCAACAAAAGGAAATACTCACATAAAGAGTATAAGATTGCTGACTAAGGAGCAAGTGAAGAAGGCATTCTAACTATTCCTAGAAGAAAGCGATGAAGAAGTTCTCCCACAAGGAGCATAGGTGGTTGACCAAACTATCCAAGAAGAAGAAAGTGAATAAAGAGATCAAGCATGTGAAGAACACCATGATCACCAATAATCACTATCTGACAAGATATTTTGAAGAGATCTCCCGAAAGAAGGCATGAAAACTCTGACAAAGGAACAAAATATCAAAGGACCCTTGGCACCTATGAAGGCCTTGGAGATATGAATGGTGCAAATAACTAATTCTACTCCACGAAGATGTCATGATGAAGAAGTCATCCAACAAAAGAACCATTTAATGTTGAAGCAATATTAGGATGAAGTCATGAAGGGCTACTAGATCAAAGCATGGGAACAAGAAAGGACAAAGAAGCATCCATGTGAAGAGTAGTTTGAAGCATAGGCAAGATGACAAGGAATAACCAAATGATAAGAGAACCTGATATATGACAAGAAGGCCACTTTCCACGAAGGAAGCAATGACATGACAAACCGGGAAGGAAAGTTATCAATTGATGGGGCCCTACCAAGAAGAATATTCGAACAATGACTTCACTAACGCTTTTGGGGCATGCAAAATAACTTTTAACTCATTTAAATCGGGAAAAACATTGGTAGGGTTCCCAACTAATTCACACAAAGCATAGGGTGGAGGTACCCTAGAGGAGGAAGTGTTTGAAGCTTCCACATTCTTGCCTTTTTGCTTATCCCTTTTTCTTGCTCCGGTTGATGTCAATGTAGACATTACTTGTTTTGGAGTGTTATCCTAAGGAGGGGTGTTACACAACATTTTCGCATTGTCCTTGTACTCCTTGTTCCTTGATCTTGGAGGACCTCTATAGTAAACCCTATGTACTTCCCTATCATGAAGAACATCTCTCTGAGCCACTTTCCTTCTGCAAAGCATTTTCCCTTTACATCATTTCCAGAGATACTTCCTTTAAACCCAGTTTTAAAGGCCTGTGCTATCCCTCAGTTTCTTCCCCACACCAATTTGATGAGAATAACATTGAGCCCCACACCGATCAATGTCATTATCCCTTGATTACCCATGCTGGTCCTCTTCTAGAAATTTTTTAAAAATAGAGTCAAATCTTCCAGATCTAGAAGCTTCGTGGGTGGAGGTCTAGTAAATAGTTAGTTGAGATAGAGTCAAGAGAGATTGTTTCGGCTCCTTTCCCCTATTAAAAAGGAACTAACCCAAGAGAGAAGGCTTCCTCCCATCATAAGAGGAACCATATCCCCTCTCTCATGCCTATATAATCCCCTGCTATTCCAACCTCTGCTAGCTTTGGGTGCAGCTTGTATTTAGTTTGAATTTAGCTCTTAGTTCATGCTTGTTAAGAGCTTGTTAAAGGGAGAACAACTTTTAGAATATTTTGGTGTGAAAAAGGAGAAAGAGACCTTAAACTCCCATGATTGAGGTGTTTGAGGAGATGTTAGAGTGATGATTTGGATCTGGACCCATCGAAGGAACCCTGCGATGCTAAGGCGAAGGTTGTACTTTCCTTTTTGTCATATTAATACAACTTGTGTTTGTTTTCCTATATCAATTGCAATATCGTATTTGGTAGCTTAAGACTCCTTAGCCTCTTAAGTAGATTAAACTCATGTGTGCGATGGTTTTTGTCTATTTGTTTTAGGTGTTTGATTAACAAGTAAGGATCTGATCGCTGGAGAAAAAACACAAGGACATCATCGAACAAGGATAAGCGATACAAGAGGTAGGATCTTATCCATTCTCAATCTAAGGGAACTTATGTTAGATTGTCTTGTTTGTGGCTAGACCCACTCTCTTAGGCTAGAGGGATCGTCTCTATCCATAGAGAGGATATTCCTACACCAAAAATTGGAAACTCCACTGAGGAATACCATCCCTCTCTTTGGATTGTTCTTCATCTCGTGGTTTATGATGACTTTTGTCGTACCACCGTTTCTCATTTGTTTTCTGAATTATACACATATGTAGTATTTTATTTCGAATTTAGAGTGGCTAGTCTGTCTGTAGTTTGAGAAAATGTTTTATTTTTCTTTGAAGCCCTCAATCAGTGTTGTTATTTTGCTGACAGTCGCGCCAACCAATGTTATTTCTACTTAAACATTCACGCCACAACCCTTTATGGCGCTTTCTACCTATTAAACAGTCATGTCGATTCCTGTAGGTTGAAATCAGGGTTTCTTTCAAACCATATGCCAGTGTGTCTTTCCATCCTAGATTCTATTTCTTGGCATGTTTGCGTCTATTCTCCCTGTGAACTAAGATGACCAGGATGATTTGTTTGCAAGGTTTGATTGATTGATTGGCTTGAAGTTTCATTGCTTGATTTTTTTATTTTTTGGATGGTTTCTATGACCCTAAGACATCTAGGTCAATTTCCGTTCATTTGTTAATTCACTCATTGTTTCAAGTTTCCGACTTGCTGCTTTGTTTAGCCCACCTTTCAATCCTAGCATCTTCATTGCTTCAATTTCGATCAAATGAGTGAAAGAGTCTTGTTTTCTCTCTTATTTCTAGCGTCCCTTTTCTCTTTCTGAGCATAGATTACATTGCTTGGTTTGTTGATTGAAGCAATTGAGTGTTTGGTCTGTTTGATTCAGGGAAGCAGTTGCTTTTAGTTTCATTTATCATGCTTTGGATTTGATTGATGCTTGTTTGTTCAGAATTGTGAAATTTTCATTAAAATGCTCTATGTGAAAGATTCATTTTACATTTTATGAAAAGAAGAACATCATTCTAGTTTACTTAAGCGAAAATATTGCATTAGTAGCGCCATTGAGAAGCCAGAATTGCATCATCATAAGCATTGGAAATAAAATGAAACTTATTTTATTGTTAAAGGAAGATTAAGTGCATTTAGGACATGTATTAGTAAAATAGTTCATTCTTTGGTTCTTGCATTGAGTGTGTGTTCTCTATCCCTCAATTAATGTAAACTTTCATTGAAGACAAAGATTTCTTTTCTCATACAGCTGCATATAGGAGTTTTTAGATGACATCGGTAGGGCCTTGGAATTGAAACCTAATTCAAGATCAATCGTTAAAATTTATTGAATTAACCTAAGGAAGCATTGAAACTTAACACTCACATTTAGTGGTCTAGGCTAGAGGTGTGTTTCGGTGCCTTTAAACCTAGCAGTTGTCATTAACTTTAGACATCACTAGTACGGACTTGTGCTCCCTATATTGTCACATATATAAAGAAATACCCCTATAGGTTTCAATTATTTATCCATAGGAAGCCGAGTCTACCACCTTGTAAACGTGATACATCAAACACAGCATTCGAGGAGATAGCCTGCTTGTACTTTTCTATTCGTCGAGAGGTATTCTGCAGTTCATTGTTACCTGGTAATCCTTTTGCCTAGATTATCCTGAGTAGTCACTTTGATCTTTTTTACTCTTTAAATTTGAAAAGATCATAGAGGATCATTAACTCCAAACATGACTAGAGTCACATTTTTCTCTTTTCTCGACTCTTAAAATATGAAAAGGCAAAGTTTTGTTTCAGTGTCTTAAAATTAACTACCCACGAAATATTCCTAGTTAAAATTATCTTCCTTAGTGATTCTTTAGGGTTGATTCCAATGGCAACATTTCCAGATTCTACTAGTCAAGGATTCCCCTTAGATGGGAATCCTGGCCCTTTTCCTTCTTTTGGAAACATTGGTGCTCCTTATATGGCAATGTTGTCCCTCCCTAGGTTAACCATTGATTTACCTATTTGGTTATTTTCGACCTCGGTGGTCCCGAGTGTCCCAACTCCTGCCCGGCCATCTCCTTCATTTGAACCACATCACGTTGATTCTAAGGTTAACCTCTCACCTTCTTCCCCTATTTCTTCACCTTCCTCTTCTACTTCGCTTGGTGAAAGTTTGAAATTCAGTAACCAGGAGGCTAAGAATCAGAAGAAGAAGACGAAGAAGATGAAGTCAAATAAGCGAGAGGCCAACCGTGCAGTTGTTACTCCAAATGCACCTCTCGTAGACAAACCTTCAGATCCTCCACGAAAGGTCAAATTCCCTTGCAAGCTATGTAAGGGTGACCATCTCCTTTGAGACTGTCCTAGCAACCCTAGAGTCTTAGAGATATGGTCTCAAGACCTGAATCAACCATCCTCATCGACCTCTAGAGATCATGTCGATGCTACACCTTCAACTAATGATGGTAAGAAGAAGGGAAATATTAGATTCCCCTATAGGTTATTTGAAGGGAAGCATCTTCCTCACATTTGTCCTCTTATGGATAAAGATTCCAAAATTTTGGAAAAGCTTGCAACTCCTCAAGTCCAACTTCTTGTTGGTTATCAAAGAATTTCTTTTAGCCCTCTCCTAGCTAGTAAAGAGTTTGACTTGGATTCATCTCTTACCCGTCATGCTCTTCCTAAGCATGACTATCTTCTGTATGTTCCTGACCAACCATTAGTCAAAAAGAGTTGCAACTTGGCGCCACCTTCAATCTTTCACTATGTTCCCGAAGAGAGTGATGATCATACTTCTCATGTTCTTCTCATATCCTCAGATTCTCATGAATCAAAGAGCGACCCTCCCATCCCAGTTGTTTAGGAGAGTCCTTCTCCTATTCCTACAGAGCATGGGGGGAATCATATGATACCCCCACCAAGTAGTTATGTCATTTCTTTTGATTGGAGTCAATTGACTGCATTTCGCCTTCCATCTTATGTGCCTTTCTAGATTACGGTACAAGCCTATAATATGGTAGTACATGGCACTCTATTAGCTTCATGTGCATCTATTAGAATCATGTATTCCACTACTTGGCAAGCTTTGGGTTCTTGACAACTTGTGCCTGTCACCCAGAATCTGTTGGCTTTCGACAAAGGAACTAGTCAGCCCTTAGAGATCCTTCTGAAGTTTCCTATTACTTTGGGAGGAAAGGTCGTCTATATAGACATGATAGTAGTCTAAGGTCCCTTAGATTTCAATCTTATCCTTGGACACAACTATGTTTATGTCATGGGAGCTCTTGTTTCTTCGCTTTTCTGTGTGGTTTGTTTTCCACACGAAGGGAGAATAGTGACCATTGATCAATTATCGTTCATTGGTCACTAGGTGCCTCTTACGCAACCATCATCCCCTATTGGTTCTTGTTTTCAAGTAGCACCCTCCCCACCATAAGTCAATTATGTGGCTACCCATTTCATCTCCACATCTGTTGATGATCACACATATGGTATAGTACATTATGTATTAGAGGCATTAGAACCCAATTTGTCATTGGTACCAGTTGACATGTATTCCTCCCAGAGCGTGGTTCTCCCACCTAGTGAGGACCTTTTGGGATCCATGTTCTCGTATGGTCCATGAAAAGGGCTACATAGAAAAGTTCCTTGTCTTGTGTCAAGCTTGTTAAAAAAATGAAACAAGGGCTACAGAGCAAAGTTCCTTGTCTTGTGTCAAGATCCTTAAAAAATGAAACAAGGGATGTGAGCATAGTTCCTTGTCTTGTGTCAAGCTCGTTAAAAAATGAATCAAGGAGTTCAAGGATAATTTATTTGTGTATATACCTCATTAAAATATGAAATAGATGGCCAAGGATAGTTCTTTTACTGTGTCAACCTTGTTAAAAAAATGAAACAACTCCCTTTTCCAAATCGAGTCTTTGATTAAGATCTCATAAAATCCCAGTCAAGTCTTTCCTGGATCTCGAAAGTGAACCTTCAATCCATCCACCTAGATGAATGAAATGAAGCTTGGGAGGCATGTACCTCAAATTGAGTCATTATGTTGGGGGCATACAAACTTAACTCAATCATAGTTTTCTTTGTTTCAATCTTATGTAAAAATGAAACCAAACTCAAGCATAGTTTTTCATTTCAAGCTTGTGTAAACATGAAGCCGAATTCAAGAAAAGTTCCCCATGGTTCAAGCTTGTGTAAAAATGAATCCATGCCCAATTTACATCTCGTGATTGTCGTTTTTATCAGCTAATTTATTTTATATGAGCCTTCGTTGTTTCATTCCATCACCACCATCTCTTTGGCCGATCATATGCTTTCACTTGGTTGTTTTTCTTTTTCTGAGGAACCGCAGAAATGAGTGGTTTTACTAGCTAGCCTCTTGACTTTTCAGTGTTTCGAGTAGTTCCCCCCTTAACCAAAACATGTTGCTACCCTTTATACCACTCGTTCCTCCAAGATGAGTCACCTTTAAGATCTTTTTTGACTCATAAAAAATTGAAAAGATTGCCGAGTATTTTTTCCCTTTTAGACTCGTTAAAGTAAATAAAAGCAGGGAGTCTTCTTTAATCTCTTTTCTAACTCTCAAAACATGAAAATATTGCTGAGCTCTTGTCATTTTGACCTCGTAAATAGTTCTGAAACGTCATTTATGCAATATACATTTATCCCTTTTTCGGGTTGGCATAAAATTTTACGAAAAAGGAATACCTTAGTCAAACATGACTAGGAGGTTCTCTCGGATATTGTTTTCTACATTTCCGGACTTAAGGAATAACATTACGAAAAGGGACCTTTTGGAGTTTTATTTTCTGTGTCTTTCTCAAATTCTCTGAAAAATGAATGTCGAGTTTCACCTTTGTCAGACTCATTAAAAAATTAAACGACATAGTACTTCTCATTGTGATGAGATTGAGCTTATCCTTCCTAGGGCTCATTAAAACTTACTCTTCAGATAGATCCATTTGAAGGATGTAATTATATTCCAAGCATATGCTATACCCATCAAGCTTGTGTAAAAATAACTGGGGTACTCTCCAGAATGGGGGGGGGTGGGGGGGGGAATTGGAAGTATTTCATCAGGATTATTCTTCACTTGAGGCAACATGTTGCTCTTGAACATTGACACTCATCTGTTGTTCGTGTCAGGTTTTGGGTCATCCTCACTCTGTCACTTGCCTCCATGGATTTTGGGTTATCCATTTTAAACCTCTCATATGATCTCTGTCACATCACCATGACCTTTGATCCTATGATGTCAAATGCTGCCAAAATCCTGAGTCGTGTCATCCACATGTTCAAGAGAAGTCTTCCTACCTATACATTGTCTAATCATATGTCACCATCGTGGATTACTCTCATTCATTGTGTTTCTCATTTCGTGTCAATGGTGAAGCATTCATTATGTCCTTCCTTCAATAGATCACTTCATGTCGACTTCAGCTCATTATCCAGGAGTTTGATCTAGAAACTTCCTTCCAGTACCTTAGAGCTTGCATTCCTCAATGGAAATTTATTTGCACTCGATGATAGGTTCTCATCATTGGCCTTCGATCAAATGATTTCATAGGTGTTCGATTTCAGTTCCTTATTCACACTTTGTGAATTTTATTGATAGTACCTTGAGAGCCATTGACATTATGGGTGGTTTCTCTCGCACTTGTTAATGGTTCGCATGATTAGCCAGTAATCAAGTGACTTTCTAGCATGTTTGACTTCAACACATCTATTCACATGTTAGAATTTGTACTTTGATCGGGTCATGATGGAATGCAAGACATTGGGCTTAGATCACAAAAGTCCAGGTTGTGAGAAGTGATGAGTCATTCATGATTATATACATGATTCTTTAGATAGATGGTTGTGACCATGCCATGGGTATCATTTTTTTTATCCCCTCAGTCGGATGGTTGTGTCCATGCCAAGGATTCTTGCACATGATCCTTTTCTTGATGGATAGTTGTGCCTATACCATGGATTCATGTATTTTTATATGCCTCTCTGGTTTATCAGGCATGACTATGAGTTTAGATATGTATATTTGTGTTTTACTTGCAGGTTTTTCAATGATGGTATCCAGTTCCTTGCATCTACTCGTAAATAAATTCACCCCTCACTCTTGTTCGGCCTTCATGCTTTAGGGGGCATCTGTTACACAGCATTTTGTCACTGTCCTTGTACTCCTTGTTCCTTGATCTTGGAGGACCTCTCCAGTAAACCCTGTGTACTTCCATATCCTGAAGAACATCTCTCTAAGTCACTTTACATCTGCAAAGCATTTTCCCCTTACATCATTTCCAGAGATACTTTAAACCTAGTTTTAAAGGTTGTGGCTATCCCTCAGTTTCTTCCCTGCACCTATTTGCTGAGAATAACACTGAGCCCCAAGTTGATCAACATTGTTATCCCTTGATTACCCACATTGATCCTCTTCTGGAAAGTTTTTAAAAATAGAGTCAAAGCTTCCAGATCTAGAAGCTTCGTGGGCGAAATTCTGGTAAATTGTTAGTTGAGATAGAACCGAGAGAGACTATTTGGGATCCTCTCCCTTATTAAAAAGGAACTAACCCAAGAGATAAGGCTTCCTCCCATCATAAGAGGAACCATATCCCCTCTTTCACGCCTATATAATCCCCTGCTATTCCAACCTCTACTAGCTTTAGGTGCAGCTTAGATTTAGTTTGAATTTAGCTCTTAATTTATGCTTGTTCAAAGCTTGTTAAAGGGAGAATAGGTTGTAGAATATTTTGGTGTGAAAAAGGAGAAATATACCTTAAAATCCCATGATTGAGGTGTTTGAGGAAATGTTAGAGTGATGCTTGGGATCCAGACCCATCGAAGGAACCCTGCAACACTAAGACAAAGGTTGTACTTTCCTTTTTGTCATATTAATACAACTGATATTTTGTTTCCTATATCATTTGCAATATAGTATTTGGTAGCTTAGGACTCCTTATCCTCTTAAGTAGATTTAACTCTATTGTATGCTATCATGTGTGCATTGTTTTTTTGTCTATTTGTTTTAGGTGTTTGATCAACAAGTAAGGAGCTGATCGTTGGAGCAAAAACACAAGGACATCATCGTGTTAGAGTCGGTCTGGTCAGTCCTCCGTCAGAGATCAAAACTCTTTATGCATTTCATTTTTAGGTGTCCCGCTCCATTCACTCAGCTGCATTCTGCTAGGGGCATGCCATAATCTGACGAAAAAGGTCATGCTAGTAATTCCCCTCATGTTTGGCTCCTGCTGGCTCAGGTCTTTTGTCAATGATCACTAAAGTCCATGACAGTCAAGGTCTAGTCCTTTAAAGGACAAAAGTCATTTTCAATAGTTAGGTATAGGGATTCATCAATTTGGTCTTCAAAAATATTCAATAAAGCCATGCAGGCCAGAGTGAGGCCCTCACACAGTTATGATTCAGAGAGTTTCATATTCATGTGGATAGCCTTCGACTCTTCTTCAAAACTCTGTTTTGAAGAAAAGTCAAACAGTGTCATTTGTGATAAAATTTTCAAAAAATTCATCAGTTGATTTCTTCAAGTGTAGGCATGGTTTCCGTGGCCAAATGTCCTATCGTGCAATGCCTACAAAGAGTGCCGAAAATTTCATCATTTGAGCTAAAATTTCAAAGGGAAAGTGAAAATCAGTGTTCCTTTAAGTCAGTGAAAAAATGTCAAAACATAACATTAGAAAAATGGGTTTTTGGAGAAGGAAAAATTTAACCCATCACTTCCAAGGCTTTATATACAAGTTTCCACCAAAATCAGAGGCATTGTGCAAATCAAATCCATTAGGAGACATTGCAAAGTGATTAGAGTGCATCGTGCATGTTTGGAGCAAGTTTGGAGGCAGTTTTCAGGGTGCGACGCATATACACAGGGCGCGGCGCACATCCAGGGCGCGGCACACACAGAGCCAACCCTCAGTTCAATTTTCCAACGAGCACGGCACACAGCCAGGGCGTGGCACACTGGGTTTTGCGCGCGGCACACATAGACAAAGGGCCCAAATCGTGCCAAATCACTTCAAATTTTTTGTAAAGCCCATCAAATTGACAGGTAGGCTCTATGACATGACTTGTTCATCAAATTTTATAAATGATATGGTGGTTTATGGCAATGTTTGAATGCAACAAAAATCATAAAAATCAACCACAAGAAAACACCAAAAAAAACATGGTGGCTAGGGTTGCAAAAGTGTGGTGTTAGTGCCAAGGTTCCATTTCACTCCTCATTTTTCCCTCTCCTACCATTTTTCCCTATCCTCCCTTTCTCATTTTTCCTATTATCCCTACCCTAAAACACTACCAAACCCTATTCCCTTTCCCCAACACCCTACCTTGTCAAAACCCCAAAACCCTACCCTATCAAATACCCAAACCCCCTACATATCCCTAAACAAACTTCTCCCCATAACCCCTATTCCTATCACATTACTCCCCTTTTAATACTCCCTTATGTTTCATTGTTCCCCTTGGTGACAGATATCGCAAAGGCACCCAGCTTCACACCATCATCAAAGGGCAGCCTAGGTACAGTACACACAGCAGTCATGGCTTCACAGCATTCATCAGAGTATGAGATGGAGACACAAAGTGAATCATCCTCGGAAGAGCAAGCTCCCAGGAGACATCACAAGAGTGGAAAACACGTCAGGGATGAGCCCACTACCCTCACTGAATTACAAGCATGCCCTCTTGCCATGTCATGTTTCCAGCACCTAGCATGTTTTGAATTTTTTCAAAGGGTGGCAAATGTTAGAGTTCATCACGAGTTGGCCCGTCTATTTGTGCTTCACCTACATGGAGGTCAGTCTATCTTGGCCAGGGTCACCTTCACATTGACACCCGAAACTATCTCAGTGGAAACAGGGATACCAAATGTTGGAGAACAGTGGCATAAGAAGACGAAGGCGGATAGGCAACACTATGAGTCTTACATTAAGGCCAGATTCTTGAACCAACTCACAAGAGTCTTCCCATTCAGATATTTGAAGGATGAGTATGATCCACTCATGAAATTGATCATGAAATACTTCAACTGTGAGGAGAGGTTCTCTCGACTATATGCCTATCACATCAGATTGCTCATGCACTTTACCCGGGTGAGGATGATGAACCTCCCATTTTTCATATGCGGGAACATGGAGAGGATGAAACCTTTATGCAGCATAAGACCCCTCAGCAGTAGCTTAACAACGTTTATCACTTTTCTCTTATCTGGATTTTGGTGGATCATCAGTTGGGATTGCAGGGCATTGCTTGGGAGGACTCCATCTCCCGTGACCTCTTCAGCACATCACAGGTACTATCAGAGCCAGAGCATCAGATAGGTGGTCCTTCTCATCAGTATGAGCACCATGAGACCACGACTATGCCAGTATTCGTGACATATCAGAGAGGCAGTAGGCACTTGTTTGCAGCAGCAAAGCGAGTGTTATCTCCACCCGGGGTGGAAGGGGCCTCGCTTCCGGCATCGACTACACAGGTACAGGACAAGGGCAAGAGGCCCATGGATGATGAGGGGCCATCAGGTGAACAGGAGGCCGATTTCATCCTCATTCAGGATGATGATGCAGAGGTGGAGAATGCCCGACTTAGGATGACTATTCAGGAGTAGAACACGGAGATCCAAGACTTGTCACTCAATGTGGAGAGGGCCAAATGGATCATCAAATATTTGGAGTAGAGAAACAAGCAGCTTGAGGACCAGCATGAGATCATGGAGCTGCAAAACATCCGTGAGAATCGACAAGCTGCCCAGCAAAGGAGGATCGAGCTCACTACCTTGGAGCAAGAGATCAACAATGACCGTGAGTCCTGGCTAGAGCGGATCAACATACACTTGGAGAGACTGCTGGAGAAATCTGACAAAGACAAAACCATACTGAGAAGGATGGTTTATCATTATAGGGCACGGAACATGAGTGCAAAGGCCCAGATAAGGAGCTTGAAGGCAAAATTTAGCAAAGCAAAAAAAGAGGCAAAAGAGCATGATCGGCTTTGAATCTTGGCTGAAGCTTCTGTGGCCCAACATAGTGCCTCTTAGAGAACCTCCAACCCAAATTTCAAGAAATTTGGGACAATTTTGGTCACATGGAAATTTTTTGGTCACAAACACAGGTTTTTTCTCCCTGTGCGCCACGCCACTACCGCGGCGCGTAGGATTGGGAGCTCCAAATGAAAAATGGCTTGAATTTTTTGATTTAGCATGCAAAATCACAACTACTGGTGCTTGGGCAAGAAATTTTGGCATGATTTGAGTCTCCAGGAGGTCAAAAACACCCAAAAAATGGCCTCTCTGTCCCTATTTTGACACACAGGAAGCAGTCTTGGGAGAATGAAGATTTGGAGGGGAAAATAAGCACTTGGGTTGGAAAGTAGACAAGACAGGCTTTCCAACAAGCACACTTGGGCACATTTTGGACTCCTGCAAGTGCCTCAAAACAGGCCCCAAAGTGGCACGACGCATATAGGAAAAAAAAGGCCCAATTTACCTCTGTTTCGCAAAATTTCGATTCGCAACTTCTCCAAAGTGGGCCCGCTCATCTACACTTCACTTTTTTGGCACCTAAGGTGGCATTTAAAGTATTTTCACTCCAGATGGGCTTCTATCCAAGTGGCAAAGGAAGGCAAACAATCACCCAAGCCATTTGTCACATTTGTAACGCTGCACCTGTAGCTAATGGTTGGCTTTACACCTCCATTTTGTAATGATTTGAGTAACTCCCCAACCCTTGGGCGTTCTATCTCTTCATGGCACATTCTATATATTGTATGCAAACCATTTGCATAGGGTCGGTTGGCTTGTAACATCTGGGAGACTGTGGGAAAGAAACTTTGTTTCTTCATTGTATATTTTTACAGAGGATTAATGAAAGGCAGTGGCTCTGTTTCATGAGATTCATGTGGTTGTGAGTGTAGCAAATGTGTCTCTTATGTTTCATATGTATTTTGTTATGTTTCATAGTTCATTTCATATTCATTTCCAGTGAAATTTTCTAGGTTAGATAAGGTAGAATTCAATTTTATTGCTCTGCCTGTGGGAAAATTTCATGTTCAGTGTTCTTTCTTCTGTTGAAAAGGATTCATATACTAATGCCCTTTTCACCCTCCTAAGCAATCTCTCCATTCTGCACTTTCTCAAACGAAATTGCTAGACTTTCCACCTATCTTGCCTCACGAAGTAATCTGTGCCTTTGTATTAAATTCTTTGTTCATTGTGGTCCATTGGTCCCATACCATCCCAGAAACACAGTCATTCATAAAAATCGCTTCTTGTATCCATTTTCACTTACTATCCTAAGATCAATATTTCATAGTAAGTCATCTCAGACCATATCGTTTTAAGTATTCACTGAGCGTGACTCGGAGAGAGCCCTCTCCTGTTCTGGTAGGGCTAGCTACCAGACTGAGCGTGGTTTGTGGTTACCCTAAATTTTGCCTTCCTTCAGCCTAAGGCGGATTTAGGTGCTAACACATCAAACAAGGATAAGAGATACAAGAGGTAGGATCTTATCCATTCTCAATCTAAGGGGACTTATTTGTTTGTGGCTAGACCCACTCTCTTGGGCTAGAGGGATCGTTTCTGTCCGTGGAGAGGATATTCCAACACCACAAGGGGCTACAACAATGATGCATGTCAAGGTGATACCTAAGTTTTCCAACATGGCCTAAGGGGATAAATACTAGATTGGTATCACTAAAGCCATATTGGACAATGCGAGTGTTGCGATGAATTGGTGCAAAAAAAAATTAGGTGGAGGGTGATGAGGCTCATCAATAGGTACTTCATAAGGGTCATAATTCCATCATCCAACTTTAGAACTATCTCTTTCTCACATTTATTTACAATTTTTGTTATATTATGCTTAATGAGAGGGGTAAAATATGTTTTGCTATGTCATGTGCCTTAATATGGTTTAAATGCAGGAAATGGAGCATTTTTGAGATGATTTCAATGCAGGAGATCAGAGTAGAAAATAGGGAGAGATTTTAGGTCGTTATCCACCTCCTTAACTCCCTTAATCAATGTAAGTCACCACACTCTCTCATCATATCGAGGTCATTTGCAGCCAGGCAAGACAAGGTCATTGGCAACAAAGAAAGTATAGTTAAAGAAGATCTAGATCCACCCTTCTCGATTTTAGGGAGACAAACATTCCTATTTTCTAGGGAGTTGTTAGTAGCTACCCTCTTGTATAAATAAACATGCTAAAGACCTCATTAGGATTGTAGCTTTGTTTTCATCTAAGAAGCTATTGAGATCAAGCACTTGATACTGTTATTTTTGACTCATTATGTGATGTATTTGACATTGATGCAATGACAAAGAGAATTTTCTTATTGATCCATCACTGAGTTAGTTCTAGAGGGCTGAGGCTTTTGGGTTTGGGCCCAAACCGAGTAGCTTAGTTCCCTCTTATGTATTGGTATTTATTTTAAGCTTAGAATTTTTATTAGTTCTCTACATTTCATTAGAACATAACCCCTCAAAAATCTTGTGATTGCAACCTCTATCTCATCTCTCTCATGGGAGCATGAAGGGAAGAATATACAATTACAATTCAAAAATTTTACATGATTTCTTGGAAGTTATATGTTAGTCATATTTTTGGAATATGTTGTTTGTAGCTTAGAAGTGGATTTATTGACTCGATCAGAATTTTTGGCATAGATTAGATGGTATTTAAATTCAACTCATCTTTTCCACCATTGGTTATTTTATTTTGTCAATGACAAAAGAGTATGTGCATGTGATGTTGCAGGGTATTTTGGATATTTAGGAAAGTTTCCTTTCACCATCTCCATCCAGGACTTCTTCACCCTCTTTGATGAATCCCAAAATTATGTTCTTGAGCTCATTCCCTTAGGTCACGTGAGTAACCCTCTTAGTTCAAAACATGCCTTCCTGAGGTGTTGAGCTTGGATAGGGTTGTTTTCCACCTTTCATACATATAACACAACCTCCATCCACCTTTCCACACCTTTATCTCATCATTCCTACCCCCTAAACCTTCTCGACATCCTTCCTATAGAATTACAGGGCTTCCTGTAGCAATACAGGGCACCTGTAGCATGCCTAAAGCAACTTGTTTCACCCTCTTTTTATACATGCGATGCAAGTTTGACTTATTTTATGATTAGGTTGACCCCCAAAAACGACTCCATGATCAAGGGAAATACCTAGGCCATTCCGACCATCCTTTTCCTTCACTGAAAGATATAATATCATTAGTTTCTTTATTACAAATTTAGCACAAATAGAACATTGATTTATATGCAAGTGTTAGCTAGATAGATGATGCATGAAATATTGAGTTATGATTTGGTAGGGTAGTTTCCTATCTGTAAGTGGATTTGGTAGCTAGATGGTTGCATGCAAGATAGTGTAGTTCCCTTTCTGCAAATAGTGTAGTTCTTATTTTTTTCATGACTTAATTCAGTAACATTTACAAGTTAATAGAATCTACAAGTTGAGGTCTAAAAAAAAATTTCATTTTTTTACTTAGATCTAGCTTATGAATTACACCTTCAGTAGTTAATTTCCTTCTAATTCTGTAGAAAGAATGGTCTTGGAGCACTATTGATCAAATGTCCTAGTTGAGGGTGGCATGAGTAGAATCCCATTGATGGTGTATATAGCACTGTCACCTCGAAGATTATATGAACCCTAGGTTGATAAATAAATTTGAGGAGCCCTTGGGAGTTGCAACACTCTTGGTGCAATACTAGGTCCCACCACTTTTTGGCGTTATTCTCGGGGCGGTGTCTAGGTAGATGTTATTTCTCCTTAAGCATTATTTTCTATTTTGCATTCAGTTTTGAAAAAATCACATTATATATAGACAAATACATATAATATGATATAGATATATAAGTACTAGTATATAAATACTAATATAATATATAGTATAGATAGATAATAAATAGATATATGATTAGATAGATATAGATATAGATATATATATAGATATATTTCATGCCTCATAGAAATAGAGATACTCAAGGAAAATTCTTACCAAACACCCCACACCCTCAAACAATCAACCTTCACTCTTCTTCGGTGAGTGTCAGCTTCCCTCTCTAACTACAAGGGAGTTAGAAGACCCTTTAGGTGAACAACTTGAAATCTTTGAAGAAACTATTGCTGAAGAAGAAAAACCCATTTCACCTACCCAAACAATGGCTGAAAATAGGAAAAATTATGTTTTTCCTATCAAAGAGACTAATGGAGAGGCTAGAATGAAGAATATAAGCCCAACTGTCCTTCCACACTTCCATGGATTAACCTTTGAGGATCCTGATACTTTGATGTTTTAATTTGTTGTTTTCTATAGGACCTATGACTATGCCTCTGATGACCGAAAGCTTAATTTATTCCCATTTACCCTTAAGGATGCAACCTTGTGCTATTTCATGGGTTTGCCTGCCGATAACATCACTACCTGGGCTCAATTGCAACAAGCATTTAAAAAAAAGTACAGGGACTATCGTGTTTCCAAATAAACCAAGGAGGAAATCTTTAGAATGACTTTTGGACCTTATGAATCCCTACAAGACTATGAGGACAGATTTCAACTCAATTATAAGAGGGCTAGATGCACCCTTGATCCCGAATCACTCAAGCCAGTTCTTCTCCAAGGGATCAGGGAGGACATGCTCGAAACCCTCAACATGTTGTTTGAGGGAAACATCTATCAGTTATCTTATGATGACATCAAAAAAATGTTCAAAAATCACTATAGGTATACTAGGAAGAAGCATAAGGCTATTCAAGCCTTGGTCAGTTCCTCTCCTTCCATAACATCCATCAAGAATGAGATTGGGAACATGTTGGAGGACTTTAAAAGTGAAATTTTTCATACCTTTTCTTTCCAAATGGATACCATGAATATCAAGAAGAGATAAGAGGAAGCAGAGAGGGCCCTATATATTTTCTACCATAAATGCACTAGAAGGCACCCCAGAAATGAATGCCCATTAATGTCATACAGGTATGCTCAGTCTATGAGGAAAACCATGACGCAATTAAATGTCCTTCTTTGCCTAGTTTAAAAGATGTATACCAAGGGGTGGAAGGTGGGATTGAGAAACTCTTCTTTATAAATAAAAGGAGACCTCAAGGACCTCGTTCATACCAACAAGGCATACAAGGTGAATCTTATTATTATTACCATCCCAACCAGAATGCACCCTTTCCACCCTAGTACTCTTCCACTCATCCATAATGGTCCACACCTCCTTCTTGGCCTTATGCTCCTCAATATCTTCCTCGAACTATTAATCAAAAATTTCAACCATATGCTTCTCAACATCCTCAACACAAGGGTGGAGGCCTCAACTCACCCAACCTCCTAATTTACTGCCTCCACCTCCATTTCAACCACAAGTCACTCATCCTGCTCCACCCAAGCAAACTCAAATGCCTGCTTGACCCAATTTGAACCTGAATAACAAGCTAGCACAATTGGTTTACAGTGGAGAGACATATTACCCTTCCTATGTTATGGATATTCAAGAAATAAACCTCAGGTTTGGAAGAGTGCTTCCAGATAACCAACCTCCATCTCTACCCGAGGAACTTGAAGAGGAAAAGGAAGAGATTACCCCTCAAGTAAATCCACCTCCTTTTCTTTAGAGATTTATGCATCATAACCAACACACCCCAGAAGAGACTAAACTTATGGGAGAATTGAAGAATCTGTGCATTAAAATACCCCTCCTCCAAGATATTAAGGATGTTCCCATCTATAATAATCTTATCAAATAGAAATGTTTCAAACACCCTGGGAGGAGAGAAAGAGACACCCCCACCATCACTTTTATTGGTCAATTATCTAATTTGATGTTGGGGAGAGTGATTTGTCTGAAATATTTAGACACTAGGAGTCTAGTAGTAGATGTGCACATTGATGGCATCATTGCCACTCATACCCTCATTGATCTTGGGGCTGCCATAAATGTGATGACTAAAGAAACCATGCTAAAACTAAACCTCCAAGGATCCTTAAGAAAGACCACTACAGTTTTGCAACTTGCATATAGATCTGCAATGGCTCCTGAGGGATTTGTTGAGGATTTAATGGTCTCTATTGACTCCTGGGAGTATCCTACTGACTTCTTGGTTCTCTAACCCAGAACCAAATTCAATGGTTATAATCTCATCTTGGGAAGCTAATGGTTAGCCACTATTGATGCTTACATTAGTTGCAGGGCTTAGAACATTACCATTAAGAATGGGCATGTGTCCAAACACTTGGTATTGTACCCTCCTGCTTAGCCATCCATTGAGCATGACTTACCCCTATGGCTAGAAGAGGAGGAGGAAGATGAAGTGTATCATACAACATCCCATCCAATCTGTACCCTAGAGGTTGTATTAGGAGGGGGGAAACTTGATGAATATGACCTCATTTATGAGATCCTCCAGAACCAACCCCCAAATACCATGCCTCTTGATGAGCTTGTGAAAGAGTATGAGAGTAGTCCTTGGACTGAATTATGCTTAGTTGAACCAAGTCCTGCCCATGTCAAAGTTGTATAATTTGGTCCATCTAGAACCTTAAATATTAACCCCTCTCTCTTCATCAACCAAGAAGAGAAGTTGTGCAAGATGATGAGAGAACACTTAGATTCTTTTTCTTGGAACTAGAAATAAATGAAGGGGGTGCATCCCTCGGTTTGTACTCATCACATCTACATTAAGGAGGGATGGAAACATGTGAGAAAACCTCTGAGGATAATGAACCCAACCCTCAAGGACATAGTAAAGAAAGAGTTCCAAAAGTTGTTGGATGCAGGGTTCATATACCCCATCTTAGATAGTGGGTGGGTGACCCCGCTAGTTTTGGTCCCAAAGAAGAATGGGAATTGGAGGGTCTATGTGGATTACAAAGAACTGAAAAAAGCCACCAAGAAATACCATTTCCATTTGTCTTTAATTGATCAAATTTTAGATGGTCTTGTAGGGAAGAAGTTCTTCTCTTTCCTGGATGGATTCAGTGGTTACAATCAGATCTGAATCAGCCCTGAGGATCAGGACAAAACTACATTCACATGTCCTTGGGTTACCTTTTCTTATAGGGTCCTTACTTTCAATTTATGCAATGCCCCTACCACTTTTCAAAGGGAAGTTTTGAACATCTTTGTTAAGATGGTCCATGACTCTGTAGAGATCTACATGGATGATTTCACTCCCTATGGGTGTGACTTCCTAGATGCGCTCTCTAACTTGGGAAAAGTCCTGAGGAAATGCATTGAAATGAACCTCTCGCTTAGTCCTGAGAAATGTGAATTCTTAATGAATGTAGGGATTTTCCTTGGCCATTAAATATCTTAGGAGGGGATGCAAATGGAGCCAAACAAGATTCCCATCATCAAAAGGGTCCTTACTAATCAAAATTAGAGGGATTTTAGGAGTTTCTTGGGCTTAGCTGGATAATATAGGAGATTTATCAAGGAATTTATAAAGTGGCTTCACCATTTTTTGGATTTTTGGACAAGGACTCAGAATTTTGATGGATAAATAGCTGCCAAGAGGCCCTTGAGATTTTGAAAGAGAAATTAACCACTACACCCATACTTAGGGGCCCAAATTGGACTCTGCCTTTCCATATCCATGCTGATGCATCCAACAAAGTTGTGGGGGCAACCTTGGGACAAATATATGGTAAATTACCTTATTCCATTTACTTCATTAGTAAAAATATGTTTAAGGATTGAACTACATTGTAACTGAGAAAGAACTCCTAGCTATTGTACACTCCTTAAAAAAAATCCAAACACTACAGCACTAGAGAAGAGAAGAATTGTAAGGAAAATCACCCAAATCTGTCGTCTAGGGAGAAGAGAAGAATTGTAAGGAAAATCACCCCTTTCACTTGGATTAGGGGAAATCTCTTCAAGATGGGACCATATCAACTCTTAATAAGATGTGTCAGGGAAGAGTAAGCCGTTGAAATCCTCTCTGCCTGTCATGGGTCCCTGTGGAGGTCACTATTATGCCAAGAGAAATACTTTAAAATCTCTACAAGCTGACTATTATTGGCCCACTCTCCACCAAGATGCAAGAAGGTATACCAGCATATGTGATCAGTTCCAAAGGATGGGAAAACCCACACCTAGGGATGAAATTTTCCTACAACCTCAGGTGACCTTGGAGCCATGTGAAAAGTGGGGCATTGATTTCATTGGGCCAATTGATCCACCATTAGGGAAGAAAAATTAGATCATTGTGTGCACTGATTACTTGAAAAAGTGGGCTGAGATAAAGGTTGTCAAGGAAACAATAGAGGATAAAGTGGCTAAGTTCTTAAGGGAAAATATCTTCTTAAAATTTGGGTACCCCAAACAAATAATCACTGATCAGGGAGCTCAATTCACATCACATCTGATAGAGAATCTTTTAAGGAAACATCATATCAAACAAGGAACATCTACTATTTATCACCCTCAGGAAGATGGGCAAGTGGAGGTTACAAATGGGGCATTAGAGAGCATCCTCCCCAAGGTTGTGAACAACAACATGAAATATTGGGTAAATATATTAGTGGAGGCCACTTGGGCCTATGACACCACTTGGAAGACAACTACTGGGTTCACTCCACATGATCTAGTTTATGGAAAGAAAGCTATATTTTCTGTTGAGTTTGATTATAATACTTTGAGAATGGAAATCCAATTGGACTTAGATTTCACCAAAGCATGGTGAGAGAGGTTGCTCCAATTGAATAGCTTGGATGAGTTTAGAATGCAGGCCCTCCTACACACTGAAGTTATACAATTGCAAAGGAAGGTCTGACATGATAGACATATCAAGAACAAGTTTTTTCAAGAAGGGGATTGGGCATTATTATATGGCTCCTACACACTGAAGTTATACAATTGCAAAGGAAGGTCTGACATGATAAGCATATCAAGAACAAGTTTTTTCAAGAAGGGGATTGGGCATTATTATATGATTCTAGGTTCAAGGATTTCAAGGGAAAACTAATGAAAACATGGTTTGGCCCATACCTAATAGAGAAATGTCATTATCATGGAGTTGTTCAAATCAAGACCATTGATGAGGAAGGGATTCCCTTGCTTATCAATGACTACAGGTTGAAGGCATACAAAAAACCTATGTCTGAGGAAGAATTCATCAATACAATTAGAGAGAAGTCAATGTGATTGGAAGTGTCATGGATTATAGTCCACAAAATTCCTAGATAATTTTTTTGAAAAAAAAAAAGGAAAAATAAAATAAAAGGCCTGGATGAAAAATTTTATGAGACATCTGAGGCGAACTCTTGGGTTGAAAACCTCTCTGAGGCAACCCAAGAGCAAAAAAATATAAGGTAAATAATAAAGATCCCTAGGTGAAAACCTCTCTTGAGGCACCTAGGTTAGGCATACAGGTTGAAAACCTCCTTTGAGGGAACCTTTGTGTCTCCCAAAAAACAAAAAAGAGAAAAAAAAAAACAAAAGAAAAGAAAAAAACATAGGAAATGGATCTACAACATGTCTGCTAATTTTTTTGTCATTTTGCAGGGTTAAAGATAATGGCAGATTCCATAGTTGCAGGGCCAACATTCTCAATATTCTCTTCACTCCTTTGTCCATCCACTTCATATCCATAATCCACACTCGTGTGATCACCCCTCTCCACCATCCCATTATCCCAAATGTTGAGTTTCACACCCTATCTGGATTGCTACAGGAAGGACCTACAATTGCTACAGGAAGGTCCTGTAGTGCTACATGAGGGCTCTGAAAAGCTATAGGAGAGAGATCCGAAGGAAAGGATAGCCTAGAATGACCTTGCAAAGGATGAATAATGTTTCCCCACCGTGGTCCACCATCCATCCATCACTCATCCATCCCAGTTCATAAAAAAAAAAAATGTGTTTTTCACTAAAATCCTTCCACTCAGTCTTACCCATGTTAAATATTTTTTGGAGAAACACACAAAGCACATCCTCTCCATTTCTAACAATCTACATGACTTTTTAGGTCCCTATAATACTAGTGTATTCCCCCATTATTATTTTCATTGTATCCATTATTTTTATTGTTGTGCCCATGTTGTCCCATATTGTTATTAGTGTGCCCCATAGAAGCCCACTATTGTTATTGTTGTGCCCTCACATTATTATTGTTATGTCAACTTTGATTATATTGTGACCCCTTAGACTCCTATATATAAAAAGGAGATTGTCATTTTTATCATCCAAGAGTTATTAATTTGTGTAATGTAAAGGAGGTTGCCCCCTCAAAGAGGCTAATTTTGAAGTCATTGATCTATATTTTCTTCTATTTTTTGAGTTGGTTGCATAACATTTGGTATTGGAGCCCCCTCAAACTCATAGCATTGTCCTTAGGACCTTTTACATCTCCTCTCATCACCCCCATGCAACTTGAAGACCATAGAGGAAAAGAAAAGGATTGTTATAGGAAGATAACCTCCTCCTCTAGCAGCATGTGCACACATCACAAAAAGCAATAATCTTGTTTATTTCTCATTAGTAGGGGGGTGATGAAAACTTATGAGGCCACTCTATAGTAGTCACATCACTCCCAACGGGACTCTCCACCAACAGTAGTAGCTTGGACATCAGCAATGTACCTCCACACAAATGAGGTCCAGCTCTAGCATGCATATCCCTACATCAATTCAATCATGAGGTAGGCATATGTATGGAAAACTCTCATCTCATCCCTATGTGTAAATAATGAAAATTGTGTAAATGTCGAGAGGAGGTGTTTTAATAAGCTATAGGTGGCCAATTAACTTGGCCACCCTCGGCTAGTAAACTAAATGTGATTGTAAGAACTCATGCAATGTGGACATGTCATATCAGTTGAGTTGGGATCATAGAGAGTCGGTGGTGATTACAAGGAACGAGGGAATAATTACCGCAGGTGGGGACAACAATCAAAAAGAGGAAACCTCAAGTGAATGCGAGGTCATCACAATGCTCCAAGCCTAAGCCAAAAATGGCATATTATGTATTGGGGCTCAAATTATTCAGCATAAACACTCATTTATAAAATAGTTAAGGAGAGGACGAGCTCGAGTTTCCATCGAGGAGTTTCAAACCCTGTTTTTTCATTGCTATAGGAGGGAGCTACAAGAAATCCTGCAACTTCTATGGGAAGGACATGGGACTGCTATAGGAAGACTGAGAGGGTGAAGGAACACTGGAAAGGGTCGAATTGGCCTCCAATTTATTACCTTCATCCCAGACCATGTGATAAAAAGTAAGTGGACCATCTCCTTCATCCATCCATAAATTTTATCCAAGGTGCAATACAAATTGTAAATACAGTAACTGTCAAAATGTGAAATTGAAAGATCTTTTTGGGCTGTAGAGTAGAGGGAATGTAGGCAAGTATCATAAACAAGGAATTTTAACTCACTGTTGCCACTAAAATATACACCAAAGATATTAAAGGGAGCCTCCCTCCTCCACTTAGCTAAGAACGTAGAAAATAGATGGGAGGAGATTTCAGTAGAAGAGACCCCTCCGATACCAAAAGAATCAATCTACACCCTCCTGTGGTAGACATTTTTAGAAGACACAAGTGGCTAGGATTTTTCGAGTTGTTGAAAGGATATGATGATGACATTACCTTTGAATCATATGATTGTTAGGTCCCTATAGTACTAGTGTAACCCCTTATTGTTATTAATGCAATGCCCTTATTATATTGTTGTGCCCAAGTAGTCCCCATATTGTTATTATGGTGCCCCATAGAAGCCTACTATTGTTATTGTTGTGCCCTTACATTATTATTGTTATGTCGGCTCTGATTATATTATGACCCCTTAGACTCATATATATAGAAAGGACGTCTTTTCATTTGTATCATCCAAGAATTTTTCATTTATGTAATGTAAAGGAGGTTTCCCCCTCGAAGAGGCTTATTTTGAAGGCGTTGATCTCTCTTTTCTATCTTTTTGTGAGCTGGTTTCATAACATTTGGTATCAGAGATTTGGATTTTGGGGTTTTCTTCAAGCTCCAAAATTCCGTCTCAAACAGGTCATCGTGGAATTTTCGCCATAAATTTATTTCTGCGATGTTTCAAAAGATAAAAAAAAACCCATTTGAGCCGAAATCGTTCTGAAACTCAAGTCTAAATTTCAGATATTGTCTCGCTAAATTTTTGGAGATATGATCTGAGGAAGTTAGGGTTTTTGCAGACTCCTGAATTACATTCCAAACAAGTGACCTTGGGAAATTTTTCATAACTTTCTCTCTGAGCATCAAAATGAAATTTCATAAGAAGTTATAGAAAGATGACAGAATGTAGTTTTCTTTGTATCTTTTTCAGATCCGAATGTCGAAATAGTGACACGTGGAACATCATACAAGTTCGCTCTACTGGAAAATTATATAATCAGGTCATCTTGGGAGCTTGTGCATAACTCTTTCCTGGAGAATCCAATTGCAATTAGACTTATGGGGTTAGAAAGAGGACTCTGAGGGCTACCACAGTTCACAATTTCAGAACTTGGATATCAGAAATTACAGAGTTACAATCATTTCAAGATTGATCTCCTAAAATCAAGAAAAGGTGATATGAGGAAGTTTGATGGCAAGGATCTACATGAGGTGAAACTGTTACAAAAGGTACATATTACATATTCATATTTAGAACTAGATCAATTTTTATGGTATAAAGGGCTTTGTTCTCGTAAACCAATTGTTACGTGGTCAATTTTCACGGAGGAAATGATAGCACATTATGAGGATACAAAGAGCAACACCTTCTTTAGCCAATTGATGAATATCAAACAAAAGTGTTCAATGGTAGAGCACATTGAGGACTTTCAAAAATTGAATATAAGGGAAAATGATATTCCAGAGAAGCAGAGGATTGAAGTCTCCATAGGGACTTTAAAGGATAACATTCAACATGAGGTTCGTCTTTGGGAACCTGATTCATTGGAGAGGGCATTCAGGTTGGCAAGAAAAGTGGAAAGCAAAATTATGGAAACAAGGAAGTCTACCCCTCACAACTATAAATATGGAAATTTTATTTCTCCTAACCTTCCACAACCTACAAGGTTGGCACCACAACAATTGGAAGAAAAAAAAAACAAAAGGGCTTTGTTACAATTGTGATAACAAATACATTAAAGATAAGTGATCTGAGTAGAAATTATTTTACATTGATTTTGAAGAGGAGGAATAAAAGGATAAATAAATGTCAAAAGAAGAGGATATACACCAGGAACCAACCCCAGAGAAAGAATAAATTAATCTGACCATATCTTGTAAAGCATTAGTAAGAATTACCAATCCTCAAACTCTCAAGATAGAAGGACATATCAAGAAGAAAAATGCTCAAGAAGTGAAAGATCACATCGAGCATCAAGAAATGAATCTAACCATATCTTGTAATGAATTGGCAGAAATTACCATTCCTCAAACTCTCAAGATAGAAGGAAATATCAAGAAGAAAAAGTTTCAAGCAGTGAAAGATCACATCGAGCATCAACAAAAAGTTCTCCAACTTTTAAACGATAACGCCACTTTGGTGTAGAATTGAATGAAAAAACAGGTAGATCGACATCGCAGTGAAAGAAGTTTTAATGTAGGAGATTGGGTATTTTTACGTCTACATCCATACAAACAAATGTCACTCAAGCAAGCTATTATGAGAAGAAAATGTTGGCAATACTACATGCACTTAAGAAATGGTGACCTTACCCAATGGGAAGAACTTCAAGGTAAAAATGGATCATGATAGTCTTAAATACTTTTTAGAACAAATATTATCTTTAGAAGAACAAAAAAAAAATGGGTCACAAATATGTTGGGTCATGACTTTGAAATCATCTACAAAAAAGAAAGCAAAATGTTGTTGCAAATGCACTCTCAAGAAAGGATGAGGATGTGGAAGCATTGTTTTGTGCTATTTCTATTACCAAACAGATTGGATAAACAAAGCAAGGGATGAATGGAAGAATGATGAAGAAGTGTGGACACTCATTCAAAAGTTGCAGAAGATCCCAGAACAAATAATATTGCGAAAACTTGACGAGGAAGGAAAAATCATATTGGAACCTGAAGCAGTCACAGAAACAAGAAATCGGCAGGTACTAAATCGATCAATTTCAGAGTATCTCATCAAGTGGAAGAACTAACCGCTAAATATTTGACATGGGAGGATGAGAATTTTATACGGAAGCATCCATAACTACTCAAGCATTGAGAACAACACTTTTTGAAGGAGAGGGGCATGTTAGGTCCCTATAGTACTAGTGTAACCCCTTATTATTATTAGTGCAACCCCCTTATTATATTGTTGTGCCCATGTAGTCCCCATATTGTTATTATGGTGCCCCATAGAAGCCCACTATTGTTATTTTTGTGCCCTTACATTATTATTGTTATGTCGGTTCTGATTATATTATGACCCCTGAGACTCATATATATAGAAAGGAGGTCTTTTCATTTGTATCATCCAAGAATTGTTCATATAGGTAATGTAAAGGAGGTTTCCCCTCAAAGAGGCTTATTCTGAAGGCGATGATCTCTCTTTTCTATATTTTTTGTGAGTTGGTTTCATAACATTCGAGTTGTTGAAAGGATATGATGATTTCATTGCCTTTGAATTTTCCATGGCCCTGAAATCAAAAATAAAAGACATTGCCACCACTTTGGTAAGGGGATTAGATATTTCACTCAGGCAGGGGCTAATTAGCAGAGTGACAACCCTACCCTATGGATCAAATGGGGCAGAGAATAAAAAATCACAAGTGCCACTACTAAAAATAACTTCTTCTCTTATAATGAAAATCCCATCAAGGACAAAAATGGAGTTAGGAGGGAAAGCCTACCTTATCCTTGGGATGCAGTAGCCTACCACATCCTGAAACACATCTTTTATGAGGGAATGTTTAGTGTGGTCTATGCCTACCATTTTAGATTGCTTCATGAACTAAGGTTTCAAGTAGAATTACCTCTATCCCACAGATTTAGTGTGCCATACTTCCTCCTATAGTCTATCTGGGACATGAGTCAAAAGGTGAGAGAGGGAAAACACCAACACCTAGGCCATCACGGCCTCATTAAACTAATTGTGGTGGATGCCTTGAAAACTTTTAGAATCTTTGTCCTTTGTTCCAACTTCATAGACATGGATAGATATGCCTTCATTGACACACAGACCCTCACACCAAGTGAGACCCCATCCTCTAGTGTTGGAGGAAGAGAGGGGAAAGCAGAGGAAGAGGAAGAAGTGGAAAAGGCAGGAGAGGAAGAAGAAGTAGGGTTAGAAGAAGAGGAAAGAGAAACAAATGCAAAGAGGATAGAGGAAGCACCAGAGGAAAAGGTAGGAAAAGAGAAAGATGAAGAGGAAGAGGGGTAGAAATAGGAAAAATCAAGTCTTGAGAAAGCTATTGAGCCTAGACAAACAAAGATATCTCCAGAGCAAGAAATTTTGTCTCGAGGACCCACTGAAAAATAGGTAGTTACAACTTTATCTACCTTGAGCACCCAAGATAAACCTAAAAAGAAGAGACAAATTCAAGCCCATCTATACTTTAATACTAGGAAAAGCATCAGGATCAAGGAAAGAAGGCCTCAAACTCCCACAAAGGCCCCTTTCACAATTGAAGAGTCCCCAAGTAAGAAAGAGGAGGTGGGTCCCACTGAAATAAAAATTGAAGAGGTCACCTCTCTAAATCCATAGCAAAGACTCCTATATCATATGTAAGGAATCCCACTATAAGATCAACCTGCTTCAAACAACCCAAGACACCTACCACCCTCCAGCAAGAAGAAAAGGGGAAACTACACGAAGGGTATAGCATGTTGCAGGAAAAGCAGACGATGTTATAGGAAAAGCAGAGTGTGCTACAGGAAAAATAAAGTGTGCTACAAGAGGAACAAAATCAGAAACATGAGGGGTAGAATGTGACACAACAACTATAGGAGGTAACAAATTCCCCAAAAACATTTGAGGGGGACTTTCTAGAGCTCCGGGAGCCTAGTCCATAACCTAGCATAAGATCATATCCTTCATAGCTAAGAACATAGAAAATAGATGGGGTAGGTTTCAATAAAAGAGAGCCCTCTGATACCAAAAGAATCAATATACACCCTCTTGTGGTAGACATTTTTAGAAGACACCAGTGGCTATGATTCTTCTAGATTTTGAAAGGATATGATGATGACATTGCCTTTGAATTTTCCATGGCCCTGAAATCACAAATAAAAGACAGTGCCACCACTGTGGTAAGGGGATTAGATATTTCACTCAGCCTTGAGCTAATTATCATAGTAAAAACCCTACCCCTAGGGATAAAATGGGGCATAGAAGACAAAACCACAAGTGCCACTACTAACAATAACTTGTTCGCTTCCAATGAAAAGCCCATCGAGGACAAAAATGGAGCTAGAAGAGAAATCCTACCTAATCCTTGGGATGAGGTAGCCTACCATATCTTGAAACACATCTTTTATGAGGGAATGTTGAGTGTGTTATATGCCTACAATTTTATATTACTTCATGAACTAAGGTTTCAAGTAGAATTAACTCTAGCTCAAAGAGTTAGTGTGCCATACTTCCTCCTACAGTCTATCTGGGACATGAGTCAAAATATGAGAGAGGGAAAACAACAACACCTAGGCCATCATGGCCTCATTAAACTTATTGTGGTGGATGCCTTGAACAAATTTAGAATCCATGTCCTTTGTTCCAACTTCATAGCCATGGATAGACATGCCTTCATTGACACATAGAGCCTCACACCCAATGAGATGTCGGCCTCAAGTGTTGGAGGAAGAGAGGGGAAAGCAGAGGAAGATGAAGAAGTGGCAAAGGAAGGAGAGGAAGAAGAAGTAGGGTTAGAAGAAGAGGAAATAGAAACAAATGTAGAGAGGATAGACGAAGAACTAGAGGCAAAGGTAGGAAAAGAGAAAGATGAAGAGGAATAGGGGTAGAAATAGGAAAAATCAAGTCTTGAGAAAACTATTGATCCTAGAGAAACAAAGATATCCCTAGAGCAAGAAATTTTGTCTTGAGGACCCACTAAAAAATAGGAAATTAAAACTTTAGCTACCTTGAGCACCCAAGACAAAACTAAAAAGAAGAGACAAAGGTAAGCACATCTATATTGTAAGACTGGGAAAAGCACCAGGATCAAGCAAGGAAGGCCTCAAACTCCCACAAAGGCCCCTTTCACAATTGAAGAGTCTCCAAGTAAGAAAGAGGAGGTGGGGCTCACTGAAAGAAAAATTGAAGAGGTCACCTCTCTAAAATCCATAACAAATACTCCTATAGCATATTTAAGGAGGCCCACCAGAAGATCAACCTCCTTCAAACAACCCAAGACACCTACCACCTTCCAACAAGAAAAATTGGGAAGCTACAGGAAGGGCAGAGCATGTTGTAGGAAAAGTAGACCATGCTACAAGAAAAGCAGAGTGTGCTACAGGGAAAACAAAGTGTGCTACAAGAGGAACAAAATTAGAAACATGAGTGAAAGAATGTGATACAACAACTATAAGAGGTAACAACTTCCCCAAAAACATTTTAGGGGGGCTTTCCAGAGCTCCAAGATCCTAGTCCATAACCTAGCATAAGCTCCTATTATAAATTCATTGAAGGAGGGATAATTATTTCCCAAAAATTTCCAGTCCCACTTTTCTTTGAGCTAGAAACAGAAAGAGGACGAACTCGTAGATGGACACAAACTAGTAAGTCTAAAAAGGTGGAAGATGTGGGCCTCATGGAAGAAAAGTTCCTTGAAATGGAAAAATAATTAAGTGAGCTAAGAGAGAGGGAGTCCACAATGAGGGAGAAAATACTGGTAGAAAATAGTTGGTTGAGGGAGGAGATGAAGGAGAAGGAAACTCAATTTCCACAATGGCAAGCCTCTCCATGGAGGCATGACAATGCAGACAACCATCCAAGTCTTATGCACTCTTTCTCAAAGAGCAGTGGATGCAATTCCAAATCAATACCTTAGCACAACATGGGTCTATGCCATTTCAAGATTACAAACAATTAATTAAATTTTGCAGCCAAGTTAGCATAGAAGACAAAGAAAATTTGGTTGAGTTCTACATTCATAACCTCACCTTGACTGATATGAATATTTGGGATCCCAATGCAAAATTAGGGGATACATAACCGAAGGCCCTAGCATCCTGGATGACTCATGAGGAGGCAAGAGATGAAGAAGTAAAGAGATTCATGGAAAAGGAAGAAAATAAACCACTATATAACAGGGTAGAGCTAATAATCCTAATGGCTATCATTAGCAATCATAGCATCACCACCAATGATGCTGACCTAGCACCCAAACACCTTGCCACCCAGGAACAAGCCATCTCACATTTTGAAGATACACTTATTTTATTAGGGACATAAAGACAACTAGACTACCAAAGGAGGTGGAATTCCTTACCCCACAACCTTCATATCAGGGAGAATCACTCTCCTGAAAGTCCAAGGAATGCATTGGAGAGGACACCCATGTATAAAAATTCATGCAAATGTTAAAAGTCAATTGGATTGGACTCAAGCTTAGTAAAACCTTGCTACTAGGCCTATAGGAAGGAAGAAATGAAGCAGAGGAGAAGAAGGAATGGATAGAGATAGAAAAGAATGCAGGCTTCTATCCCCAAGAGGTCACACCATCTGAGGATCCTTGTGATGTTAGGGAGGCCACCAGGGCCATGAAAGACATGGACATAGATGATTGAGTTTCTTAGAGGATGAGCAACAATTTTTGTAAGGGGTTGATAATGAGGCTCATAAATAGGTACATCATAAGGGTCATGATGCCATCCTCCAGCTTTAGAACTACCTCTTTCTCACATTTATTTACAATTTTTGTTATATTATGCTTAGTGACAAGGGAAAAAGATGTGTTTCTATTTCATGTGGCCTAATATGGTTTAAATTCAGGAAATGGAGCATTTTTTAGATGATTTCAATGCAGGAGCTTGGAGTAGACATCAGGGAAAGATTCTAGGAGTTGTTCCACCGCCTTAACTTCCTCAATTAGCCAAAATCACCACACACTCTCTCATCAGCTCAAGATCATTGGCAGCCAAGCAGGACGAGGTCATTGGAAGCCAAGCAAGTTTAGTTAAACAATATCTAGATCCACCCTTCTCTAGTTTTGGGAGACAAACATTCATGTTTTCTAGGGAGTTGTTAGTAGCTACCATCTTGTATAAATAAACATGCCAAAGAGCTCATTAGGATTAGAACTTTGTTTTCAGTTAACAAGCTATTGAACTCAAGCACTTGATACTATTATTTTTTATTGATTATGTGATGTATTTGATGCTGATGCAATGATAAAGAGAATTTTCTTATTGATCCATTATTGAGTTAGTTCCAGAGGGTCGAGGCTCTTAGGTTTGGGCCCAACCCCAGTGGCTTAGGTTCCTCTTATGTATTGGTATTTATTTTAAGCTTGGAATGTTTATTAGTTTTCTGCATTTCATTAGAACATAACCCCACAAAAAACTTGTGATTTCAGCCTCTACCTCATCTCTCTCATGGAACCATGAATGGAAGAATCTACAATCACAGTCCAAAAATGTTATGTTTATGATTTCTTGGAAGAAGGTATATGCTAGTCATATTGTTTTGCATATGGTTGGTGTATCTTAGAAGTAGATTTATTGACAAGATCAGAGTTTTTGGCATATATTAGATGGTATTTAAATTCAACTCATATTTTCCACCATTGGTTATTTTATTTTGTCATTCATAAAAGAGTACGCACATTTGATGTTGCAAGGATATTTGGATATGCAGGCAAGGGGCTTGTTAGGCCCTTATACTACTAGTGTAACCCCTTATTGTTATTAGCACAACCCCCTTATTATATTTATGTACCCATGTAGTGCCCATATTGTTACTGTTGTGCCCCATAGAAGCCCACTATTGTTATTATTATGCCCTTACATTATTATTGTTATGTCGGCTCTGATTATAGTATGACCCCTTAGACTCCTATATATAGAAAGGTGGTATTTTCATTTGTATCATCCAAGAATTGTTCTTTTGTGTAATGTAAAGGAGGTTGCCCCCTCGAAGAGGCTGAATTCTAAGGCGTTCAACTATGCTTTCTATCTTTTTGTGAGCTGGTTTCATAACATTTGGTATCAAAGCTTTCGATTTTAGGGTTTCGCTGCTCCAAACAGGTCATCGTGGAATTTTCGCTATAACTTTTTTTTCTGCAACATTTCAGAAGCTAAAAAAAAACCCATTTGAGAAGAAATCATGCTGGATATCGGATCTCAATTTCAGAGCTTTTCACACTATATTTGTGGAGATATGATTTGAGGAAGTTGGTCTTTTTGCAGACTCCTGAATTACATTGCAAACAGGTGACCTGGGGAAAATTGTAATAACTTTCTCTTTGAGCATCGGATTGAAATTTCGTAAGAAGGTATAGAAACAGGATGGATTTTAGTTTCTTGTATATATCTTTTAGAGCCAAAGGTCGAAACAGTGACTCGTGACATGTCGTACAATTTCACTCTACTGAACTAGTCTATAATCAGGTCACTATGGGAGATTTTGTATAACTCTTCCTTGGAGAATCCAATTTGGATCAGACTAGTGGCATTTGAAAGAGGACGCAAACGGATACTGCAAGTCACAATTTCAAATCTTAAAGATCTAAAAGTACAGAGTTACGGTCGTTTCAAGATCGAGCTCCTAAAATCAAGAAAAAGCAAGATGAGGAAATTTGATGGCAAGGATCCGGTAAATTGGATACTTCAGATGGAGCAATATTTTGATCTACATGGTGTAGCACTTTTACAAAAGGTATGTATTGCATCTACATATTTAGAACCAGATCAATTTTTATGGTATAAAGGGATTTGTTCTCGTAAACAACTTGTTACGTGGTCAATTTTCACAAAGGAAATGATAGCACATTATGAGGATACAAAGAGCAACATCTTCTTTAGAGCAACACCACAACAATTGGAAAGAGTAAAAGGGCTTTGTGACATACTAGAAATTAAAATTATGGCAAAAATGAATTCTACCCCTCACATCTATGAAGATGGAAGTGTTGTTTCTCCTAGCCTTCCACAACCTATAAGGGTTACACCACAACAATTGGAAGAAAAAAGAGAAAAAGGGCTTTGTTACAATTGTGATAGCAAATGCACTAAAGGTCATAAGTGTGTTGAGAAGAAATTATTTTACATAGAGTATGAAGAGGAGGAAGAAAAGGTTCAAGAAACATCGAAAGAAGAGGATATATGCCAGGATCCAACCCCAAAGATAGAAGAAACGAATCAGACCATATCTTGTAAAGCATTGGCAGGAATTAACACTCCTCAAAATATCGAGATAGAAGGACATATCAAGAAGAAAAAGGTGCAAGAAGTGAAAGGTCACATCAATAAAGAAGAAATGAATCCAACCATATATTGTAATTCATTGGTCGAAATTACCACTCCTCAAACTATCAAGATAGAAGGACATATCAAGAAGAAAAATGTTCAAGAAGTGAAATATCACATTGAGCATCAAGAAATGAATCCGACCATATCTTGTAAAGAATTGGAAGAAATTACCACTCCCAAAACTCTAGAGATAGAAGGACATATTAAGAAGAAAATGGTTCAAGCAGTGAAAGATCACATCGAGCATCAACAACAAGTCCTCCAACTTTTGAAGGATAATGCC
>APFE030165294.1:126171-142925 GCA_000404065.3 Pinus taeda | reverse complement strand
TATTATCTTTAGAAGAACAAAAAAATGGTTCACAAATATGTTGGGTTATGACTTTGACGTCATCTATAGAAAAGGGAAGTAAAATTTTGTTGCAGATGCACTCTTAAGAAAGGACGAGGATGTGGAAGCATTGTTTTGTGCTATTTCTATTAGCCAACCAGATTGGATAAACGAAGCAAGGGATGAATGGAAGAAGGATGAAAAAGTACGGCCACTTATTCAAAAGTTGCAAAAGATCCCAATTCAAACAATAGTGCTAGAAATTGAAGAGGAAGGAAAAATCATATTGGAAGCTGGAGTAGTCACAGAAACAAGAACCCAACAGCTATGAAATCGATCAATTCAGTACTATTCAAATGGAAGGAACTTTAACCGATGAAGATTCCATATGGGAGGACAAGAATTTATACAGAAGCATCAGAACTACTCAAGCGTTGAGGACAACACTTTTTGAAGGACGAGGGGCATGTTAGGCCCTATACTACTAGTGTAAACCCCTTATTGTATTACGTTACAACGCTTATTTATTGATGTACCCTGTAGTGCCATATATTGTATTGTTGTGGCCCATAGAAGCCCACTATTGTTATTATTATGCCCTTACATTATTATTGTTATGTCGGCTCTGATTATATTATGACCCCTTAGACTCCTATATATAGAAAGGAGGTATTTTCATTTGTATCATCAAAGAATCGTTCATTTATGTAATGTAAAGGAGGTTTCCCCCTTGAAGAGGTTGAATTCTAAGGTGTTTACCTGTCTTTTCTATCTTTTTTTGAGTTGGTTTCATAACAGGGCCTTTCGTCATCTCCATCCATCACTTCTTCACCCTCTCTGATGAATCCAAAAATTATTTTCTTGATCTCATTCCCTTAGGTCACCGTGAGCAACCCTCTTAGTTAAAAGTAGGCCTTCCTGAGGTGTTGAGCTTGGCTAGGGGTGTTTTCCACCTTTAATCCATCTACCAAAACCTTTATCCACCTTTCCATCCCTTGATCTCATCATTCCTACCTCCTAAACCTTCTCGGAAACCTTCCTGTAGCAACACATGGCACCTCTAGCAGCTTCCTGTAGCATGCCTAAAGAAGCCTATTTCACCCTCTGTTTTGAAATGTGATGCAATTTTGACTTAGTTTAGGATTATTTTGACCCCCAGATGCGAGTCCATGATCAAGGGAAACACCTAGGCCATTCCCACCATCCTTTTCCTTCACTACAAGATATAATAACATTAGTTTCTTTATCACGGATTTAGCACAAATAGATCATTGATTTATATGCAAGTGTGGGCTAGATAAATGATGCATTAAATCTTGAGTTATGATTTGGTAGGTTAATTTCCTGTCAGCAAGTGGATTTGGTAGCTAGATGGTTGATTGCAATATAGTGTAGCTCCCTTTTTGCAAGTAGTGTGGTTCTTGTTTTTTTCATGACTTGATTCAGTGGCATTTACAAGTTAATAGCATCTACAAGTTGAGGTCTAAAAAGAATTTTCCTTTTTTTTCATTAGAGTTGGCTTCTGAATTTCACCTTTAGTAGTTAATTTCCTTGTAATCCAATAGAAATAATGGTCTTGGAGCACTACTGATTAAATTTCTAGTTGAGGGTGGCATGAGTAAAATCCATCTACGGTGTATATATCACTATCACCTCGAAGTTTGTATGAACTGTGGGTTGATAAATAAAGTTGAGGATCCCTTGGGAGTCACAGCACTCTTGGTGCAATACCAGGGCCCACCACTTTTTGCGCTGTTGTTGGGGAGGTGTCTAGGTAATTGTTATTTTTTCTTAAGCATTATTTTTTATTTCGCATTTAGTTTTGCAAAAATCACATTTAAAAAAAAAAAAAAAAAAATATTATATAATATCTATAATATATATATATATATATATATTTTCCCTACCTCATAGGAATAGAAGATACTCAAGGAAAATTCTTACAAAACACCCCCACACCCTCAAACACTCAACCTTCACTCTTCTTCGGTGACTGTCAGCTTCCATCTCTAACTACAGGGGATTTAGAATATCCTTTAGGTGAACAACCTAAGATCTTTGAAAAAACTATTGGGGAATAAGAAGAACCCATTTCACCTACCCAAACCATGGCTAAATATAGGAACAATGAGGTTTTTCCAATCAAAGAGACTAATGGAGAGGCTCAAATGAATAATATATGCCCTTCCACATTTCCATGGATTAACCTCTGAGGATCCTGATACTTTGATGTTTGAATTTTCTGTTGTTTGTAGGACCTATGAATATGCCTTTCATGACCAGAAGCTGAAGTTATTCCCATCTACCCTTAAGGATGCAACCTTGCGCTAGTTTATGGTTCTTCCTGGGGATAACATCACTATCTCAACTCAAATGTAGCAAGCCTTTAATAACAAGTATAGTACTACTATAGGTCCAAAGAAACCAAGGAGTAAATCCTTAGAATGACTCTTGGACCTGATGAATCCCTACAGGATTATGAGGAGAACTTTCAACTCATTTATAGGAGGGCTAGATGCACCCTTGATCCTGAATCACTCAATCTAGTTCTTCTCCAAGGGATCAGGCAGGACATGCTTGAAATCCCCAACATGATGTCTAGGGGAGACATCTATCAGTTATCCTATGATGACATCAAAACAATGTTAAAAAATTACTCTAGGGCTGCTAGGAAGAAGGGTAGGGCTAGTCAAGCCTTGGTCAGTTCCTCTCCTTCCACAGCATCCATCAAGAATGAGATTGGGACTATGTTGGAGGAATTTAAGTGAAATGTTGCATACATTTTCCTTTCAAATGGATACCATGTAAATCAAGAGGAGACAAGAGGAAGCAGAGAGGGACCTAGCTATTTTCTACCCTAAATATACTAGAAGGAACCCATGAAATGAATGCCCATTAAATGTCATAGATGTCTACTCAGTCTATGAGGAAAACCATGCCACAGATAAATCTCCTTCTTTTCCTGTTTTAAAAATTGTATACCAAGGGGCAAAACGTGGGGCTAAGCAACTCTGCTTTATAAATCAACGGGGGCCTCGAGGACCTTGACCATACTAGTAGAGCATGCAATGTGCATCTCACTCTTATTACCATACCAACCAGAATGAACCCTTTCCACTGTGGTACTCTTCCACTCATCCATCATGGTCCACACCTAATTCTTGGCCTTATGCTCCTCAATATCCTCCTCAACCTGTCAATCAACCATTTCAGTCATATGCTTCTCAACATCCTCAATGAAATAACCCATCACAAGGGTGGAGGCATCTACTCACCCAAACTCCTATTTTACTACCTCCACCTTCATCTCAACCACAAGTCACTTATCATGCTCCACCAAAGCAACCTCAGATGCCTGATCAACCCAATATGAACCCGAATAACAAGAAAGAACAATAGGTCTATAATGGAGATACATGTTACCCAACCTATGTTGTGGAGATTCAAGAAATAAAGCACAGGTCTGGAAGAGGGATTCCAGATAACCAACCTCCATCTCTACCTTAGGAACTTGAAGAGGAAAAGGAAGAGAGTAGCCCTCAAGTAAATCCACCTCCTTTTCCTAAGATATTGATCCATCCTAACCAACACAACCCAGAAGAGAGAGAAATTATGGGAGAATTGAAAAATCTGTGTGTTAAAATATCCCTCCTCCAATTTATTGAGGATGTTCCCATCTATAATAACATTATCAAAGAGAAATGTTTCAAAAAACCTGGGAGGACAAAAAGAGACACCCCCACCATCAATTTTATTGGTCAATTATCTAATTTGATGTTGGGGAGAGTGATTTGTCTTAAATATTTAGACACAGGGAGTCCAGTATTAGATGTTCACATTGATGGCATCATTGTCACTCATACCCTGATTGAACTTGGGGCTGCCATAAATGTGATGACTAAAGAAACCATGCTAAAACTAAACCTCCAAGGATCCTTAATAAATTCCACTATAGTGTTGCAACTTGGAGATAGGTCCGCAGTGGCTTCTGAGGGAGTTGTTGAGGATGTTATGGCCTCTATTAACTCTTGAGAGTATCCTACTGACTTCTTGGTTCTCCAGCCCAAAACCAAATTCAATGGTTATCCTATCATCTTGGGAAGGCCATGGTTAGCCACTATTCATGCTTACATTAGTTGCAGGGTCGGGAACATGACCATTAAGAATGGGAATTTGTCCAAACAATTGGTATTGTACCATCCTTCTCTACCATCCATTGAGCATGACTTACCCCTATGGCTAGAAGAGGAGGAGGAATATTAAGTGTATCATACAACATCCCATCTAATATGTACTCTAGATGTCATTATACGAGAGGGGAACCTGATCAAGATGACCTCATTGACCAAATCTTCCAAAACCAACCCCCCTATACCATGCCTCTTGATGAGCTTGTGAAAGAGTCTAAGAGTAGTCCTTGGACTAAATCATGCTTAGTAGACCCTAGTCCTTCCCATGTCAAAATTGTATAATTTGGTCCATATAGAACCTTAAATATTAACCCTTCTCTCTCAGCCAACCAAGAAGAGGGTTTGTGCAAGATGTTGGGAGAACACTTAGATGATTTTTCTTAGAACTATAAAGAAATTAAGGGGGTGGATCCCTCATTTTGTACTCATCATATATACATCAAGGAGGGATGAAAACCTATGCACAAACCTTAGAGGAGAATGAACCCAACCCTCAAGGATATAGTAAAGGAAGAGTTACAAAATTTTCTAGATGAAGGGTTCATATACCCCATCTCAGATAGTGAGTGGGTGTCCCCTATAGTTTTGGTCCCAAAGAAGAATAGGAAGTGGAGGATCTGTGTGTTATAGAGAACTAAACAAAGCCACGAATAAAGACCATTTCTCTATGTCTTTCATTGATAAAGTTTTAGATGGTCTTGTAGGGAAGAATTTATTCTCTTTCCTAGATGGATTTAGTGGTTACAATTAGATCCAGATCAACCCCAAGGATTAGGACAAAACTACATTCACATTTCCTTGGGGTACATTTTCTTATAGGGTCCTTCCTTTTAGTTTATGCAATGCCCCGCCACTTTTCAAAGGGCAGTTCTGAGCATCTTTTTTGAGTTGTTCCATGACTATGTAGAGACCTACATGGATGATTTCACTCCCTGTGGGTGTGACTTCTTGGATGCTCTCTCTAACTGAGAAAAGTCTTGAGGAAGTGCATTGATATTAACCTCTCACTTAGTCTTGAGAAATGTGAATTCTTCATGAATGCATGGATTTTCCTTGGCCATTCAATATCTCAAGAGGGAATACAAGTGGAATCAAACAAGATTTCCATCATCAAAAGGGGCCCTACTCAAAAGAATAAGGATGTTAGGAGTTTCTTGGGCTTAGATGGATATTATAGTAGATTTATCAAGGAATTTATTAAAGTGGCTTCACCATTATTTGTATTGCTGAGCAAGGACTCATAATTCTATTGGGTGAATAGCTTCCAAGAGCCCCTTGAGATTATGAAAGATAAATTAACCACTGCACCCATACTTAGGGGCCCAAATTGGGCTCTGCCTTTCCATATCCATGATGATGCATCTGATAAAGATGTGGGGGTAACCTTGGGACAAATCGATGGTAAGTTACCTTATGTCATTTACTTCATTAGTAAAAATTTGTCTAAGGCTAAACTGAACTACATTGTAACTCAGAAAGAACTCCTAGCTATTGTACACTCCTTAAAAAAATTCAAACACTACATCACTTGATACCAAAATTTTGTGCATACTAACCATGCAGTTATTAAATATTTGATGAATAAGCCTAATGTGAATGCTAGAATCATCATATGGTTGCTATTGTTACAAAAATTTGATTTAACTATCATTAACAAGGGAGGAAAAGAAAATGTAGTTTCATATTCTTGTCTAGACTTGCTTTGCCAGCAGGTGATGAAGGGATGGTCAATGATCAACTTATAGATGAGAACCTATTTTCTATCTCAGTGCTCTCTCCATAGTTTGCTGACATAACCAACTACCTAGTTGCTACAAAGTTTCCCCCAAATCTATCATCTAGGGAGAAGAGCAATATTGTAAGGAAAAACACCCCTTTCACTTGGATTGGGGGCAACCTCTTCAATCTTGGACAAGATCAAATCTTAATAAGATGTGTCATGGAAGAGGAAGTATTTGACATCCTCTCAGCCTGTCATGATGGGCTGTGTGTCGGTCATTTTTCTGCCAAGTGAACAACTTTCAAAGCTTACAAGCTGGCTATTATTGGCCCACTCTCCACCAAGATGGAAGAAGGTATACTAGTAGATGTGATTAGTTCAAGAGGATGGGAAAAAACACACACAAGGATGAAATTCCCCTACAACTTCAGGTGTCCTTGGAGCCATTTGACAAGTGGGGCATGGATTTCATCGAGCCAATTGATCCACCATCAAGGTAGAAAAAGTACATCATTGTGCACACTGATTACTTGGAAAAGTGGGTCGAGACAAAGGTTGTCAAGGCAGCAACAAAGGAGAAAGTAGTTGAGTTCTTAATGGAAAATATCTTCTACAAATTTGGGTACACCAAAGAGATAGTCACTGATCAAAGAGCTCAATTCACATCACATATGATCGAGAATATTTTAAGGCAACATCATATCCAACACATAACATCTACTGCTTATCACCGTCGGGAAAATAGGCCAGTGGAGATTACAAATAGAGCATTGGAGAGCATCCTCACCAAGGTTGTCAATAACATGAGGAGAGATTGGGAAGATATATTAGTGGAGACCACTTGGGCCTATAACGCCACTTGGATGAAAACTATTGGGTTCACTCCATATGATCTGGTTTATGGAAAGAAATCTATGCTTTCTATTGAGTTTGAGTATAATACTTTGAGAATGGAATCCCAATTGGAATTAGACATCATGAAAGCAAAAAAAAAGAGGCTACTCCAATTGAATCGCTTGGATGAGTTCAAAATGCAAGCCCTCCCACACACTGAAGTTATACAATTGAAAAGGAAGGTCTAGCATGATAGGAATATCAAGTACAAGGTTTTTCAAGAAGGGGATTGGGAATTATTATATGATTCTATGTTCAAGGTTTTAAAGGGAAAACTGATGACAAGATGGTTAGGCCCATACATGATAGAGAAATGTCATGACAATGGAGTTGTTCAAATCAGGACCATTGATGAGGAAGGGATTCCCTTGCTTGTCAATGGTTACAGGTTGAAGGCATAAAAAAAAAACCTGTGTCTGAGGAAGAATTCATCAGTACAATCAATGAAGAATTAAATGTGATTAGAAGTGTCATGGATTCCAATCCACAACATTCCTAGATAATTTTTTTGAAAAAATAAAAATAAAATAAAAGGCCTGGATGAAAACCTTTATGAGGCATATGAGGCCAACTCTTCGGTTGAAAACCTCTCTAAGGCAGCCCAAGAGAAAAAAAGAGAAGATAAATAATAAAGATCCCTAGGTGAAAAACTCCCTTGAGGCACCTAGGGTAGGAATATAGGTT
Source organism: Pinus taeda (assembly GCA_000404065.3). Lineage (NCBI taxonomy): Eukaryota > Viridiplantae > Streptophyta > Pinopsida > Pinales > Pinaceae > Pinus > Pinus taeda. The sequence continues at coordinate 135,437 of APFE030165294.1, read as the reverse complement.
GAAAACCTCCTCTGAGGCAACCCGTGTGTCTCCCAAAAAACAAAAAAAAACAAAAAAACAAAAGAAAAAACACAGGAAATGGATCTACAACATGTCTGCTATTTTTTTTTGTCATTTTGCAAGGTTAAAGACAGTGGCATATTCCATAGATACAATGCAAACATTCTCAAGATCCCCTTCACTCCTTCCTCCATCCACTTCATATCCATCATCCACACTCATGTGATCACCCCTCTCCACCATCCCATTAGCCCAAAGGTCGATTTGCACCCCCTCTCTAGATTGCTACAGGAAGGACCTGTAATTGCTACAAGAAGGTCCTGTAGTGCTACAGGAGGGCTCCAAAAAGCTATAGGAGGGAGATCCGAAGGAAAGGATAGCCCAACATGACCTTGAAAAGGATGAATAAGGTTCCCCCACCATGGTCCACCATCCATAGATCACTCATACATCCCAATTCATAAAAAACAAATGTGTTTTTTTACTAAAATCCATCCAATCTTTCTTACCCCTGTTAAATATTTTTTGAAAAAACACACAAAGCACATCCTCTCCATTTCTATAAATCTACACCACTCCCTCAAAGTCCTATAATTTTCCTCAATACCTTTTACATCCTCTCTCATCACCTCCATGCAGCTTGAAGACCCCAGAGGAAAATAAAAGGACTGTTATAGGAAGAGAACCTCCTCCTCTAACAGCCTGTGCACACATCACAAAAAGTAATAATCTTTCTTATTTCTCATCGGTAGGGGGGTGATGAAAACTTATGATGCCACTCTGTAGTAGTCACATTACTCCCAGAAGGACTCTCCACCAGAAGTATCATCTTCGACATCGGCAAGGTACCTACACACACAACAACCACATCAGACAAATAACATGAGGAGCAATGAAGAAATAGACAAGAAAGAAACACAAGATGTCAACTACCTTAATGACAATAATGAGGTCTACCTCCATCATGCACATCCATGCATCAATTCGATCATGAGGTAGGCACATGTATCAGAAACTCTCATCTCCTCCCTATGTGTAAATAATGAAAATTGTGTAAATGTTGAGAGGAGGTGTTTTAATAAGTTGTAGGTGGTCAGTTAACTTGGCTACCCTCGGCTAGTAAACTAAAAGTGATGGTAAGTACTCATGAAAAGTGGAGGTTTCACATCAGTCGAGTTGGGATCACATAGAGTGGTTAGTGATTATGAGGAACGAGGGAATAATTACCCCAAGTGGGGACAATGGTCCAAAAGAGGTAACTTCGTGTGACTGCCAGGTCATCGCAATGCTCAAATCCTAAGCCAAAAATGGAATATTATGTATTGGGGCTCAAATTGTTTGGCATAAACACTCATCTCAAAAACAATTAAGGAGAGGATGAGCTTAGGGTGCCATCGAGGAGTTTTGAACCCTATTATGCGATTTCTATAGGAGGGAGCTACAGGAAAGCTTTCAACTGCTACAAGAAGGTAGAGGGACTACTATAGGAAGACTGAGAGGGTGAAGGAATGTTGCAAAGGGTTGAATTGGTATCAAATTCATTGCCTTCATCCTAGACCACATAATAAAAAGTAAGTGAACCATCTCCTTCATCCATCCATAAATTGTATGCAAGGTGCACTCTAAATTGTATAGGAAGTAACAGTCAAATTGTAAAATTGGAAGATCTTTTCAGGCTATAGAGTAGAGGCAATGTTGGAAAGTATCGTCAACAAGGAATTTTAACTCATTGTTGCCACTAAATTATACACCAAAGCTATTAAAGGGATCTTATCTCCTCCACTTAGCTAAAAACATAGAAAAGAGATGGGGGAGGTTTCAACAGAAGGGAGCCCTCTGATACCAAAACAATCCATCAACACCCTCCTATGGTAGAAATTTTTAGAAGACACCAGTGGTTAGGATTCTCTGAGTTGTTGAAAGGATATGATGATGACATTGCCTTTGAATTTTCCATGGCCCTAAATTGAAAAATATAAGAAAGTGCCACCATTGTGGTAAGGGGATTAGATATTTCACTCAGCCTTGAGATAGTTAGCAAAGTGACAACCCTACCCCTAGGGATCAAATGGGGCAGAGAAGACAAAATCACCAGTGCCATTGCTACAAATAACTTCTTCACTTCCAATGAAAATCACGTCGAGGACAAAAATGGAGTTAGGAGGGAAAGACTACCTTATCCTTGGGATGAGGTGGCCTACCATATCCTGAAATATATCTCTTGTGAGGGAAGAATGAGTGTGGTCTATGCATACTATTTTAGGTTACTTCATGAACTCATATTTCAAGCATAATTGCCTCTGGATCAAAGAATTAGTGTGTCGTACTTCCTCCTACAATCCATCAGTGACATGAGTCAAAAAGTGAGAGAGGGAAAACACCAACACCTAGGTAACCATGCCCTCATTAAACTGATAGTGCTAGATGCCTTGAACAAAATGAGAATCCTCATCCTTTGGTCCAACTTCACAGAAATGGACATAGAGGCCTTCATTGACAAATAGATCCTCAAACTAGGTGAGACCCCAACGTCTAGTGTTAGAGGAACAGAGGGGAAAGCAAAGGAAGAGGAGGAAGGGGCAAAGGCAGCAGAGGAATAAGAAGTAGGGTTAGAAGAAGAGTAAAGAGAAACAAATGCAAAGAGCATAGAGGAAGAACCAGAGGTAGAGGTAGGAAAAGAGAAATATGAAGAGGAAAAGGGAGAGCAACGGGAAAAATCAAGTCCTGAGAAAACTATTGAGGCCAACGAAACATAGATTTCCCCAGAGAAAGCAAGTTTGACTCCAAGACCCACTGAAAAAGATGTAGTTGCAACTTTAGCTACCTTAAGCACCCCATTCAAACCCAAAAATAAGAGACAAAGGCAAGCCCCCATGTACTTTAAGACTAGGAAAAGCACCAGGATCAAGTAAGGAAGGCATAAAACTCCCACAAAAGCCCCTATCACAATTGAAGAGTCCTCAAGTAAGAAAGAGGAGGTGGGGCCCACTGAAATAAAAATTGAAGAGGTTACCTCTCTAGAATCCATAACAAAGACCACTATAGAACATGTAAGGAGGCCCACCACCATATAAACCTCCTTCAAACAACCTAAGACACCTACCACCATCACCCAAGAAGAAAAGGGGAAGCTACAGTTAGGGTAGAGCATGCTACAGGAAAAGAAAAGCATGCTATAGGAAAAATAGAGTGCTACAGGAGGAACAAAATGAGAAATAGGAGGGGGAAAATGTGACACAATAGTTACAGGAGGTAGCAACTTCCCCAAAAACATTTGAGGGGGATTTCCCATAACTCCATGAGCCTAGTCCACAACCTAGCCTAAGATCCTATTATAAATTCATTGAAGGAGGGAGAATTATTCCCTAAAAAATTCTAGTTTGAATGTTAATTGAGCTAGAAGGTGGAATATGTGGGCCTCATGGAAGAAAATGTCCCTAAATGGGAAAATAATTAAGTGAGCTAAGAGAGAGGGAGTCCACAATGAGGGAGCAACTACGAGCAAAAAATAGGTGGTTGAGGGAGAAGCTGTAGAGAAGGAAACTCAACTGGACATAATGGAAAGCCTCTCCCTGGAGTCATTACAGTGTAGACAACCATCCAAGTCTTATGCACTCTTTCTCAAATAACATTGGATGCCATTCCAAATCAAGTCCTTAACACAACATGGGTCTATGCCATTTCAATATTACAAGAAATTCATTGAATTTTGCAGCCAATTTAACATAGAAGACAAAGAAAATGTGGTTGAGTTCTACATTCATAACCTCACCTTGACTGATATGAATATTTGGGATTCCAATGAAAAATTGGGGGATACACAACTGATGGCCCTAACATCCTAGATGACTCATGAGGAGGCAAGAGCTAAGGAAGTAAAGGGAGTCGTGGAAAAGGAAGTAAAGAGAGTCATGGAAAAGGAAGAAAATGAACCACTATATATCAGGGCAGAGCTAATAAGCCCAATGGATGTCATTAGAAATCATAACATCATCTCCAATGATGTTGACCTAGCACCCAAATACCTTTCCACCTAGGAACAAACCATCTCAAATTTTGAAGACACACTTAGGTTGTTAAGGATAGAAATCCAACAAGCCTACCAAAGGATATGGAATTCATTAACTCACAACCTTCATATCATGGAGTATCACTCTCCTAAAGGTTGAGGAATGAATTGGAGAGGGAACCCTTATACAAAAGAATCATGCAAATGTTAAAAGTCAATTGGATTGGACTCAATCTCATTCTACCCTTTCTGCTAGGCCTATGGGAAGGAAGAAATGAAGCAGACGAGAAGAAGGAGTGGACAAAGATAGAAAAGAATGCATGCTTCTATCCCCAATAGGGCACACCATATGAGGAGCCTTGGGATGTTAGGGAGGCCACTAGGGCCATGAAGGACATGGACATAGATTACTAAGTTGCTAAGAGGATGAGAAACAATTTTAGTAAGGGGTGACAATGAGACTCATCAATAGGTACATCATAAGGGTTATAATGCCATCCTCAAACTTTAGAACTATCTCTTTGTCTCATTTATTTACATTTTTTGTTATATTATGCTTAGTGAGAGGGGTAAAAGATTTTTTGATATGTCATGTGGCCTAATGTGGTTTAAATGCAGGAAATGGAGCATTTTTTAGATGATTTCAATGCAAGAGCTCAGAGTAGACAACAGGGAGAGATTCTAGGAAGTTTTCCACCTACTTAACTCCTTCCACCAACCAAAATCACCACACTCTCTCTCATCATCTCGAGGTCATTGGAAACCAAGCAGGACGAGCTCATTGACAGCCAAGCAAGTGCAATTAGAGAAGATCTAGATCCACCCTTCTGTAGTTTTGGGGACAAACATTCCTATTTTCTAGGGAGTTGTTAGTAGCTACCCTCTTGTATAAATAAACATGCCAAAGAGCTCATATTCAAACTTTGTTTTCAGCTAAGAATCTATTGAGCTTAATCACTTAATACTGTTATTTTTTACTAGTTATGTGATGTATTTTATAAGTATGCAATGATAACGAGACAATTCTTATTGATTCATGACTGAGTTAGTTCCAGAGGGCTGAGGCTCTTGGGTTTGGGCCCAACCCCAGTGGCTTATCTACCTCTTATGTATTGGTATTTATTTTTAGCTTAGAATTTTTATTAGTTCTCTACATTTCATTAGAACATAACCCCTCAAAATTATTGTGATTGCAACCTATATCTCATATCTCTCATCGGAGCATGAATGGAAGAATCAACAATCACAGTCCAAAAATGCTATTTTTATGATTTCTTGGAATAAGGACTATGTTTGTCATCTTGTTTTTCATATTTTGTTGTAGCATAGAAGTAGATTTATTGACTAGATCTGATTTTTTTACATAGATTAGATGATATTTAAATTCAACTCATCTTTTCCACCATTGGTTATTTTATTTTGTCAATGATAAAATAGTATGTGCATGTGATGTTGTAGGGTTGTTTGGATCTACAGGTAAGGGGCCTTTCACCATCTCCATCCAAGACTTCTTCACCCTCTTTGATGAATCTCAAAATTCTATTCTTGAGCTCATTCCTGGAGGCCACTGTGAGCAACCCTCTTATTTCAAAACATGCCTTCCTAAGGTCTTGAGCTTGGCTAGGGGTGTTTCCTACCTTTCATTCATCTGCCACAACCTCCATCCACCTTTCCATCCCTTTATCTCATCATTCCTACCTCCTAAACCTTCTTGATAGCCTTCCTGTAGCATTACAAGCCTTCCTGAGGTGCTAATCTTGGCTAGGGGTGTTGGCCCCCTTTCATCCATCTACCACAACCCCCATCCACCTTTCCATCCCTTGATCTCATCATTCCTACCTCCTAAACCTTTTCGGTATCCTTCCTGTAGCATTACATACCTTCTTGTAGAAATACAGGGCACCTGTAGCATGCCTAAAGCAGCTTGCTTCACCCTCTATTTCTACCTGTGATGAAAGTTTGACTTATTTTAGTATTAGGTTGACCCCCAACTTCGACTCCATGACCAAGGTCATCACCTAGGCCATTCCCACCTCATTTTCCTTCATTGCAAGATAAAATAGCATTAGTTTCTTTATCAAAGATTTAGCACAAATAAAACCTTGTTTTTTATTCAAGTGTGAGCTAGATAGATGATGCATGAAATCTTGAGTTATTATTTGGTAGCGTAGTTTCCTGTTTGCAAGTGGATTTGGTATCTAGATGGTTAATTGCATGATAGTGTAGTTCCCTTTCTGCAAGTAGTGTAGTTCTTTTTTTCCATGACTTGATTCAGTAATATTTACAAGTTAATAACATCTACATGTTGAAGTCTAAAAATAATTTTCCTTTTTGTCACTAGAGATAGCTTATTAATTTGACCTTCAGTAGTTAATTTCCTTCTAATTCAGTAGAAATAATGGTCTTGGAGCACTGATGAACAAATGTCCTAGTTGAGGGTGGCATGAGTAGAATCCCGTCTACTGTGTATATAGTATTGTCACCTCAAAGTTTGTATGAACCTCGGGTTTATAAATAAATTTGAGGAGCCCTTGGAGGTTGCAACACTCTTGGTGCAATACCAAGGCTCACCAGAGGATATAAGAAAGATGTTTGAGTGATAGCATATGGTAATAATGTAGAATCAACAATTGCATTGTTGTTGGTATCTGGAACTAGTTCCTGATCTTAATGGGTGTTTGATGAACTCATCATGCACATCGGGGGTCTTGTGGCTAGAGGAGTATCCTCCAGCACAGGTGGGTCTCTTGGGTATGTCCCGAGGAGCACTGATTGTTTAAATTGTCCAGGTCCAAATTCATTATAGGTTGTGATCAACTTCGAAGAAGATCCAACAAAAGGTAGCACAACATTAGGGGTAGTTAATGTCTTCTTCACATAGTATGTGAGTTGGCCATTTGTAATAACTTTCCCGTCATGAGGGAACAACATTACTCTATATACAGAGAATGCCGCTTCTTTCATCTTATACATATAACTTCGGCCAAGAAGGATATTGTAATCCAACTGCGCGTCCATGAATTCTATGTCAATGAGTATCGTTTTACCAAAAAGTTGTATTGGAACGCCTTGGTATAGGCCTATGGGAGAAAAAGGAAGTCGTTGTATGCTCTGAGAATGATGTCGGATGGTTTGAGTTCATGAGATCCAAGTTTTTACCAAACTGCTTTGGACATAATACATGTGGATCCTCCTGATTGGCCTCCAAATTAGACATAAAGTAAGGCCCATCTGACCATCCTTCAACACATTAAACCTCTCTTTTTGTCATTACATGACATATTTTTAGCTTTAATATGTTCATTAGGAAGGCTTAGAGATATTTGCATATTTGTGCCTAATATTATTTATTTTTGTAGAATATTGTGAGAATATTGGGGAGACTATGAAGATTTACAGGATGAGATAATATAGGGACTTTCTCCCTACTAGAGGAGGATCAATATTAGATAATAAATGAACAATATATTATGAACTTAATGCACAAATTGTAGAGCTCCAGTGATTGAGAAAATCTAGGAATGTGCTCCCTGTCATTTAATGCAAATTCCTAGTGTTGAGAACCAGATCAACTATTTGAGGGATTATGGAGGGGGATTCTTCCTCCTTTCAAGGAGAATGCTTCCTCATCATTTTGTATAAGTACCAAATCAAAGTTTCCTTTAGGGTCATGTATTTCTTAGTCTTTTTGTGGGGGAAACTTGTTATTTAACAACTTCACTTTCATTTCTAGCAGGGATGTACTTGGATTGATTCAAATAATGATGTTTGCTGCCATTTTTAGCTTTTAAAGATTTCTTTCCTTCATAGGAATCTGATTATCCTTGGTCTTGGCCATCCCAGGCACCTCAAATCCCTCTTTTACAATTTCTTTATTTCCTTTGAATGTCTTTTTCACTTGCATCTCTTATTTATGCATTTATTTTCCATGCTTCTTTTGTTGTAGGTTACATTGGTTAAATGATTGAAGTGACTTGTTTTGTAGGATATTTACAAAGTCACAAGCATGATGCATTCTTATAACAACTTTGAAAATTCATCTTCATCATTGAGCTACTTGGATTGGTTTACTAGTTCACAAATCTAGAATTTCTAGAAGTCCCTTGTAGCAAAATAGTAGTAATTTTCTGCTATTTTTTAGAGTGTGTTAATGAGCTTCATTTGAGTTTATTCCACTTGCATTAGGTAATAAAAAAATTCAAGTTAACAAAAAAATTTACCCTATATCATTTTCACTTGATTAGGTTAGGAATTTGGTAGGTTAACTAACTCACTAGTTCTTGAATTTCCAGTTTTTAGAGTAGTAATTTTATGCTATTTTTTAGCACTGTTAACGTGGGTATTTCTAAGTGATTCCACTTGGAATAAAATCCTAAGACATCCTAATTAATAATATTTTTTTTCTCATCCCATTTGGATTTGATTTACTTTGGAATTCGACAAGTTATGTCCACCTATAGCAAAATCGGGGCCTCCTGTAGCACCTCCTGTAGCACTCCTATAACACATGTAAACTTGAACAAATTTTCTCCAAAAGCTTGGTTTTTGTCTCTTAAGCTTGAGTAATGACCCCTGGACTCTAAATACATGATTAGGGAAGAATAAAAGCAACTTATGACTTTCCTTCTTACAAAGTAGATTAGGCCTATTTTTTTTAATTCATGCTCTTAGGATTTCAATTACAAATTATTTTTCTTGTATAGGATTAGTTTCTTTTCAAGGAAACTTTTCACATTCTGAAATTAGACTAAGGATTCACATTGTTGCAAGTGCCACAAGGTTTAAATTCTGAAAATAGACAAGTACCTTTTATTCCTGCATATAGCATAACCTTTACCTTCTTGCAATCAAGATTAATGTTTACATTTGGGCAAGTAACATTTCCATTTCTTGAAAATAGAGTAACATTTCAATTTATGTAATTAGTTTAGGCTTTGATTTCATGACATTCACTCCATTACATCAGATCAACTAAATAAGGACACATTGTATGTTGCACATATAGTACTAACACCTCTTAAGTTTGTACAAACCTCGAGTTGATGATTTAAGTTGGTAGACTTGGGAGTTGCAACATTATTTTTGCAATACTTAGGCTAATCACTTTTTGGCATTGTTGCCAAGGAGGTGTCAAAGTATGCATTTTTTTATTCCATATTTGATTAATTTCTTTTACTTTCTTCTCATTTCAAAGATAGATAAGTTGCATAGCGTTAGCATTCTTATTCAAAAAAAAAAAAATGTTCTCCAACACCAA
>APFE030165294.1:115535-126046 GCA_000404065.3 Pinus taeda | reverse complement strand
CCCCATTTGATCACGTGGTGCAGCAAGAACCACATCACCATCCACTTTTTCAGGTAGAAGAAGAAGAGGTGGCATAGAAGGTAGAATAAATAGATGGAGATGATGGTACAAAAGAAGATCCTCTTAGATTTCCCATTTAAGAAATTGATATCAGTGTTCATATGAAGAACATCCCTCCATCTTTCCTTCCCAACTTCCATGGTATGAGGTCAGAGGATTTGGAAACCTTTCTCTTTGAATTTGAAATCCTTTGTAGATCTTATGGTTACTCATTAAACACTCAAAAATTGAGATTGTTTCCAACAACATTGAAGGATATAGCTCTTAGATGGTTCATGAGTTTAGGGACTAATTCAATAATATCATGGAATGATATGTAAAAGGTATTTCTAGAAAAACATAAAGATCATGACATTAAAGAAGAAATATTTAGAATGACTCAAAAAGAATATGAGAGCTTTGAGGAACTAATAGAGAGATTTATGTATAATTTTAAGAGGGAAAAAATGCATCATTTATGATTTGACACACTAAAAACCCTCTTACTTAGAACAATTAGGGATGAGTGCATTGATCGCCTTGATGTCATGGGTAGAGGTGATGTATACCAGTTATCATTTGAGGAAAATTGTGAAACATGCAAGCACATATCAAGAGGAAGGGAAAGAGTAAGTAAATCAACATCAAGATTGGTAAGTCAAGCTGGACTTGGAAATTTTCTTGATAACTTTAAAACAGAAGATGAGGAAAAATAAGATGTTGATATTTGTGTTTTCCATGCAGAATCACATGTTATTAAATATTTCCCATCATTACCAAGGGTTAAGGAAGTTTACCAAGAGGACAATGGAGAAAGTCAATCAACAAAGAAAATATGTCATGTAGATCCAAGAAGACCATGCAAAACCTAATCAACCTGGTATGATACAAGAACCTAATCAACAATTTCAAGCTTATGCACATCCATCTCAAAGTAATTGGAATACACTCTTTCCTTGGCAACCTTGGTCATCTCAACCCAAAACCAATCTTGGCAACAAGGTTGGGAAGGAACTTATGGGGGCAATCAACAATATCCTCAATATTTTCCTCAATATCCTCCATACCCAAATTCATGTTATCCCTAGCATCCACCTCCACCACAAACACATCCATCTAAAATACCACACCCACTCAACTACGTGTACCATCATTTCCAAATCCACACAAAGAAGTAGCTCAGCCCACTTACAATGTTGAGGTACCACACTTCCAAACATATCCTCTTAATATAAATGGTATTCATCTTATCTTAGGAATATTATTGCAAACAATAAATTCTCTTGATGTCATTGAAGGACAACATTCAGAAAAAGTATATTTAAATGAGAAGAACAAACAATCATGGGCCGCACTTAATGAAGAACAGACATCAAAAATCAAATATTGAGAAATCTCCCTCATGTTTACCATAATATCCTCCATGTGTTCAAGAGAATAATAATAAAAAAACAAGTAGATTTGAATGTCATGGTAGAAGAATACATGAAGAATGATCTAGATGAGCAAGAAAACCAAGGGCATCAAAGCTACATTGAGGTTTGGTTCCAGAAAATCAACAAGATCAAGCATCACTCTCTTCCTCAATAATGCTTGATATCATCAAAGTCAAAGAATTTGGTCTATAAAATTCAGGTACATGTCAAAGCATATAGTTTGAGCCTACACATGAGTTTATATGTCATCTTGATGTGCATATGATCCATTGGAAGTATTCCTATACTTGAAAGAGATTTTGTTTTTTCAAGTAGAGTAGGATAGAAAAAATAAATAAAAATGGAAAAAGGAGAAAAAAGAAGAAAAATAAAATCTCAAGTGAAAACCCCCTTTGAGGCATCTGAGATTGGATCATTGATTGAAAATTTCCATGAGGCGGTCAATGGGTTGGAAAAAGAGAAAAAAATAGAAAAATAAAATATCTTAGGTGAAAACCTCCTTTGAGGCACCTAGGAATACCTACTAGTTGAAAACCTCATTGAGGCTTCTCATAGGCCTAGGGAAAAAAGAAAAAAAAATAAAAATTAAAAGGACAAAAAATATATTCTCCATGTATCTCTCTTTGATGAATGCAGGTGTTCTCCAACATTTGCAAGCAACAAGAACAATTTAGCACCAAAAGAAAAAAGGTTTATCAAAAGCTTAGTCAAACTTGGGCTTTCTCATCCTTTTCTCAGATGCTTCAACATGATTAAGGCCATGTCAATCCATTACCCTCATCCATTTCCAACATCCACCCATCATTTCTAAGACTTTTCCATTCATTTTCCTTGTTGTCCTAAAATGCTACAGGAGGGTTTTGTTTTGCTACAGGAGACCAAATACAAAGGGTAGAAAATTGTTTTTACCATATCTCAAAAACTATGCATCTATTGGTCGAGTTGATTCATGGGGAGATGTATATGGATGATGGTAACATGCTCAAGGAATTTAAACAAATTCCAATGCACACTTTTCACAAAATCGACCTCCATCACCCACAACAATTTTTTATTTTTCTTTATATTCATACATCCATTGGCCAAGATTGATTATGATGACTTGAATAAGGATGATGGAAACATGCTCAAAACAATTTAGGTCAATCCAGTCTACCGTTTGAGAGATATGGATATAAACAAATTCTACTACAGAGACTATCCTGAAATGCTACAAGAGGCATATTCGATTGGAGAAAGAGGCCAAAAGGTCATTTCTTCTTTAATAAATGTTGAGAGAGGTCCACCAGCGTCACTTTTATCACCCATCAACCTTGTCTAGCCAAAATTCAACTTCAATTTCTACTCTTCCATACATTAAAAAAAAACACAGAAAAGCTATGCCTTCAGATTTTCCACCACCTACACCACTTCCTGATGATTTTATCCCTATCCTTATACCTTTTATGAATTTCCCTCAATATTACATGCAATATGAGGTCCCTAAAGATGAATTAAGTGATTGCTATAGGAAGGAGATTCCTCCTTTAGCAGTATGTACAGTTACAACAAAACTCAACATCAATTCGTTTTTAACCCACATAGAAAAAGATCTTGCCACCTTGAGCATCATGAAGCCATTCTGACACTGAGAAGGGGCACACCCTCCTTAGGAAGAAATCCATCCACTCCACCAGCAACAAATTGGACACTGGGAAGAAACTTACACACACAACAATTTTATCAGTCAAAGAATCGTCAATCTATGAAGACCTGTGCAAAAGCAAGCAAAGGAAATCAACATGTTCAATATCATCATGTTATGAGGACCAGATCTAGCATGTAGGCATATCCAAAAATTCGATATCACAGGTAGGCACAAGTATGAATTGTTCTTCACCTCCCCTATTGAGCATGTTATGGTTAAAAAATATTATTTTCAATGCGCATAAGAGATGAGGTTTTATAAGCGAAGGATGGATCAGCAGTCTCAACCACCCTCAACCAATTAAGTGCAGCTAACTCCCTCACTCATGCAACATGGAAAAGCCAAATTAAGAAGGGTGATGATTACAAGGAGTGGGGACAACGGTTAAAAGAGGAAATTCATGCAAAGGCCAAGCCACCAAAGCACTCTGAGCCATTACCAAAAAAGGGAATAAAAGTACAAGTCTCAGATTCGCTTGCACAATTACTCATTCCCAAGAAACAGTTGGAAAAACCCATCAAAGTACAATAGGATGAGCTAGATGCTATCAGAGACTTCCTAGGGTTCCACCAAACTACTTTGAAAAATGTTTGTAGGTGCTACAAGAGGGTCTGGACTACTATAGGAGGCTCGAAAGGAAGCTACAAGAGAGAATTGAAGGGAAAAATGGAGCCAAAACTACCCACAGTTGTCCTCAAACCCTCATGCACGTGACAAGGTTATATTGGAAGGAGTAAGTGGATTTATCCCTCTCTCTTTTTTCCATGCATCTGTGTGGAGAATTCTACTTGAATTAAGTGCCATGTAGCAAACAATTGTGTTGTAGTTCCCTTTGGAAATTGTTATATGTGAAGGAAAGATAAGGTCACACGAAAGTTTGTTTTGAAAGAAAAATATTATCATCCTTCTCCCCCTTTGATAAAAAGGGAAACTTGACACTTTCTCTACAACCAAGACTTATCTAAGGCCAAAATTTGAAATACACCTAAGTAACATCGAGAAGGAGTAGTAGGAGAAATGGGGGGAGGTTTCAACCAAAGGGGGAGCAACAATTGACACCTATGAGAAGGCCAACCACTAGAGAAACCATAACTAAGAAACTCAAGGCATAAATTCCCCTGCAACAGGAGAAATTAGAGCTGCTACAAGAGAAGCAAAGCTGCTACAAGAGAGACAGACTGTGTGCTACAGGAGAAAAGAATTTCTATAAGAGAAGACAATGTGCTACAGAAAGGTCCAAAGAGCTGTAAAGAGCCTGATTTTGACAAAATTTACCCTAGATTTGAAGAGGTACATCAAAGAGAAGGGTAAGTATACATTTTCCTTTGCCATCTATGGACAAGAAACCTGCAAATCTCTGATTCCTTCAACAAAATTCTGATAGTAGGTTGAGAATAAAAAAATCGAATGAGAATGCTTTTTTTGAGTTAAGCAAGATAAGAATAGAAATGAAATTGTTTTTGAGTTGAGTCGGACATTTTACTTCCTCTAACTAGTATGGATAAAACCTCTCCTTTGTCCCTGTAGTAGATTTGGAGTATTGGTTTGCCAAACCTTGGAAAATCATAGTGACAAATAATAGGGGGAGTAGTTTCAATTGAAGAGAATCCATAGACTCATCAAGGATGATAATTATCAGATATGCTATCGATAATGTTCAAAAAATTGTATCATGGGAAAACATTGTAGACATTAACAAGGAGACTTTTCTTAAGACACAAGCACAAGCCTAATTAGTGTAGGTTTTAACCCCGTACAGAAATTACCTGCATACGAATTCTAAATCACAGGAAAAATAAAAAATGCGAGAGCGTAACACATAAAACACATATACACAGAGATTTCCCACTGGATCTCGAAACGGAGACTACCAGCTTGATTTTTCATTATATTCCTTTCAATGTTACAATACATATTTATACATGTCGAAGCATGCAATACCATGGACCGAAAACCATCGCGTCCAAAACCATGGACTGAAAAACCATAGGTAGGTTCGCCCAACCTAATATAGGGTCCAAAAAAAATTTCTCGGGGCGCTGCCCCGGACCCCATAGAGGGGGGCTTCTCACCTCCCCTCAAACCCCCCAGACAAGGGGGTTGCCGCCCCCCCTGTGACCCCCCATCTACGCAATTGACGCAACAAAGGGGGGGCTCCGCCCCCCCTCTAACCCCCTAGTTCACTACATAGGTTAGTCGTGGAAAGAATATAACACAACCCAATAATATTCCCATTCCAAATCATATTCTTATCATGGAGGTAAGAAGAAAGACATGACGAAAGTTAAGTTCTTTCATTATCATGAGCTGGGCCATTTTGATACAAATTTTTCACTCAAGAAGTCCAAGAAGAAGTCTTCAAGAGGAGCAGCAGGTGAGGCTTTGGCCTCTCAATTTGAATTAGACTTTTCCCTCATTGCATGCATGGTGTCATCAATGAAGGGAAGTGTATGGTACTTAGAAATTGGAGCTTCATTCCACATGATTGGTGACAAAGAGTTATTCAGTGACCTGGTGACAAAGAGTTATATCAGTATGGGTGATTGCAAGAAGTATAGTGTTACTGGATTGGGCACGAATACTTTTTAGAGGGAGCATGAGGCTCCACGCACCTTAAATAATGTTATGTATATGCCATGGCTGAAGAAGAACTTCGTATATGTTGCCATGCTTGAGGATAGAGCCTATGATGTGATCTTCTTGAAAGGAAAGGCATTCCTTCAACACATAGCCATGGGTCAAGTAAAGAAGATATGGATTCAGGTGAAGAATCTCTATAAGCTCAAGGTAGAGAAGAGTGTTTCTTTGAGCATAAAAGTAGAAAGGGTGCAGAGCTGAGAGGTTGGCGAGTTGTGGCATGGGTGATTGGGACACTTGCAAAATGGGGCTTTGAAGATATTGCAGCATATCTCTACTAGTCTTCCCAAAGGTACACATGAGCAAGTTGATACATGCAAGAGGTGTACTTTGGGTAAATACACCAAGTCTTCCTTTTACAACAGAGATAGTCAAGTAGAGGCCACTCTAGAGTGATTCCATTCAGATGTGTGTGGACCATTCTCAACAACATCCACAGCCAAACATAGGCATTATGTTATATTTGTTGATGAATTTCTCGAAAATGCTAGATATTTTTCATGCAGAAAAAGGATCAAACATTCACAAAGTTTTGTGAGTTTAAAGCATTGGTGGAGAAAGAGTCGGGCAAGAAGGTTAAATCTCTACAGAGTGATAATGGTGATGAGTATGTCTCAAATGAGTTTAATAACTTCTGTGCAACAGAAGGGATTAAATGGGAGTTGACAACACCCCATAATCCTTAGCAGAATCGGATGGTCGAGAGGAATAACAAAAGCATAGTACGGGCAATGAAGGTTGTGTTGCATGATAAAGGCCTACCACTACACTTGTGGGCTGAGGCATGCAACGTGATGGTTTATGTTTAGAACAGTAGCCCACATCGGATACTTGAGATGAAGACACCATAGGAGGCTTATTCCGATAAGAGGCCAGATGTTGGTCACTTTAGGATTTTTGGGTCATCGGTATATTTCCCTCTGACCAAAGATGCACAGAAGAAGCTTGAGCCTACAACTGAGTTGGGGGTATTTGTGGGGTACATTGCTACAACTTGTTATCACTTTGTAGTTTTCTCCAGGCTAAAAGGAGAAACCCAGAGGTAACCAAAAACCTCTTTTAGTTGATAGATTGGTCTTCTTCAACTAGATGGGGCTCCCTCACTCAAAAAATATAAGGACTTTAAAGAACAAATTTATAGTAGAGACTAGTTCTGACAAAGGAATTCTGAATACGTTTAGTTGAAATATGAATGGTCATCTAGGTAATAGCGCATGATCAATTTCTCCTTTTACTCATTTGCTTATGCAAGTAAACCGATAGCTATTACATGGGATTTTAAGCATAACTTGGGATACAATGACAAGTTGTTGTGCAGAGGAGATAAAATAAAACAAAATAAATTCTTCCTCTGCAACAAGATAATTCTATTTATATAGGAGAAAGAGAGACTAAATGGAAAATATAACATGCATGAGTATATAGCATTTTATTTACAGCTGAAACATGACGACAGTTGAAAGAGAGCAGCTAAACTGAATTCTAGGTCAACTGAGATCAAAATACTCATAAAAAAAGAGAGAAAATAGAATAATTGAACAATAAATATAAAAATTGTATACATCATACCATAAGGATCCTTGTACAGTGGAATCAATAACCCTCAATACATAAGCATTGCACCATGAATTGATCACAAAAGCATAAATTTCAAAAAATTGACACCAACACAATGTTGAACCATCAAAAACATGTTATGTCTTCATTAATCAACATATATGATTTACACATAGGAGATAATTATGTCTAAGTTCAATACATATTCGATCCAATAGGGGATCGATCTCAAAAAAAAAAAAAAAAAGAGGAAATTGTTGTTTACAAAGTACTTTTTCTAAAAAACATAAAACAATAAAGTGTTTTTGTCACTTAAAAACAAAACTTTTCTAAATAAAAAACCAAGATATCTTTGAAGAAGATCATCATGAAGAAAAAGCCCAAATCTGCTTTTCTGAGTGTATAAAGGTTGTGTAGCAGCTGCGCAACATCCAAAACTTTGAGCTATTGGAAATGACACGTGGTGAGATGCTAAGGAGATGAATTGGATGTCACACATACTCCATGTTAGTCTCTTGAAAATATGACAGGTGGCTTCCCTCTAGCATGTGTGTGATGGTTTGGGCACGGCCTACGTAGTTGTTTTGCAACGCCTGCGTAGCGGTTGCGCAACACCTGCACAACATATTTTCTATGGGAGATATCTCCCAAATATAAATACCTGTGCAAAAACATAAGGATTTTATTGTATATTATAGTTATTTTAAGATAAACCTCTCGTCGATTCTATGAATTCTTCCCCGGTGTTAGCACCTAAATCTGCCTTAGGCTGAAGGAAGGCAAAATTCAGGGTAACCAAAAGCCACACTCAGTCTGGTAGCTAGCCCTACCAGAACAAGAGAGGGCTCTCTCTGAGTCACGCTCAGTCTAGTAGCTAGCCCTACCAGAACAGGAGAGGGCTCTCTCCGAGTCACGCTCAGTGAATAGATAAACGATATGGCCTGAGATGACTTACATTGAAATATTGATTTTAGGCTAGTAAACAAGTATGTATACAAGAAACAAATTTTTATGAATGACTGGGTTTCTGGGATGGATGGGACCAACGAACAGCAATGAGCAGAGAATTTAACACAAAGGCATAGATTACTTCGTGAGGCAAGACAAGCGGAAAGTCTAGTAATTCAATTTGAAGTAATGTGGAACAGAAAGATTGTTTAGGAGGGTGAAAAGGGCATAAACACATGAATCCTTTTCAACAGAAGAAGAACACATATGTGAAACTTTCCCACAGGCAAAGTAATAAATATGAATTCTACCTTATCTTACTTAGAAAATTTCACTGGAAATGAAGATGAAATGAACTGTGAAACATAACGAAATACATATGAAACACAAAGAGACACATTTGCTACACCCACAAGCACATGAATCTCATGAAACAGAGCCTCTGCCTTTCATTAATCCTCTGTCAAAATATACAATGAAAAACTGAGTTTCTCTCCCACAATCTCCCAGAAATTACAATCAACCAACCCTTTACAAATGGTTTTCATACAATAAATAGACCATGCCATGAGGAAATATAATGACCAAGACTTGGGGAGTTTTTCGAATCATTACAAAATGGAAGTGGAAAGCCAACCATTACTTACAGGTGCAACGTTACAAAAATGACAAATGGCTTGGGTGACTGCTCGCCTTCCTTTGCCACTTGGATACAAGCCAACCTGGAGTGAAAATACTTTAAACTTTGCCTTAGGTTCCGGAAAAAGTGTATTGTAGATGAGCGGGCCCACTTGGAGAAAGTTGTGAATTGAAATGTCACGAAGCGGAAGTGATTTTTGGCCTTTTTGTATATGCACTGCGCCCAAATTTATATGCGTCGCGCCACATTGGAGGTTGTTTTGAGGTACCTGCAGGAGTCCAAATTGTCCCCAAGTGTGCTTGTTGGAAAGCTTGGCCTATCTACTTTCCAACCCAAGTGGAATTTCTGAATTTTCTGCTCATTTACCCCTCCAAAACTTCATTCTCCCAAGACTGCTTCCTGTGTGTCAAAATAGGGGCAGAGAGGTCATTGGTTGAGTGTTTTTGACCTCTTGGAGACTCAAATCATGCCAAAATTTCTTGTCTATGCACTAGTAGTCATGATTTTGCATGTTGAATCCAAAAATGCAAACCATTTGTGATTTGGAGCTCCTAATCCTAAGCACCGCGCCAGTGGCGCGGCACACAAGGAGAAAAAACCTATGTTGTGACCAAAAATTTGCCATGTGACCAAAATTGCCCCAAATTTCTTGAAATTTTGGCTGGAGATCCTCTATGAGGTGCTATGCTAGGCCACAGAGGCTTCAGCCAAGATTCAAAGCCGATCTTGCTCTTTTTACCTCTTTTTCCTCTTGTCACTTTGCTCAATTTTGCCTTCAAACTCCTTATCCGAGCCTTTGAACTCATGTTTCGTGCCCTGTAATGATAAACCATCCGCCTCAGTATGGTTTTGTCTCTGTCGGCCTTCTCTAGTAGTCTCTCAAGGTGGATGTTGATGCGCTCGAGCCAAGACTCTCGGTCATTGTTAATCTCTTTCTCCAAGGGAGTGAGCTCGATCCTACTATGCTGGGCAGCTTGGCGATTCTCACGGATGCTTTGCAGCTCCATGATCTCATGCTGGTCCTCAAGCTGTTTGTTCCTCTGCTCCAAATACCCGATAATCCATTTGGCCCTCTCCAAATTGAGTGACAAGTCTTGGATCTCCGTTTTCTACTCCTGGATGGTCCTCCTAAGTTTGGCACTCTCCTCATCTGCATTATCATCATGAATGAGGATGAAATCGGCCTCTTGTTCACCTGATGGCCCCTTGTCATGCATGGGCCTCTTGCCCTTTTCCTGTACCTATGTTGCCGATGTCGGAAGCGAGGCCCCTTCCACCCCGGGTGGAGATAACACTCGCTTTGCTGCTACAAACAAATGCCTACTGCCTCTCTGATATGTGATGAATACTGGCATAATAGTGGTCTCATGGCACTCATACTGATGAGAAGGACCACCTGTCTCATGTTCAACCTTAGATAATACCTGTGAAGTGTTGAAGAGGTCACGGGAGATGAAGTCCTCCCAAGCAATGCCCTGCAATCCCAACTAATGATCCACCAAAATCCGGATAAGAGCAAAGTGATAAACACTGTTAAGTTGCTGCTGAGGGGTCTTATGCTGCATGA